>WNGS01163002.1:11096221-11126223 GCA_020271785.1 Procambarus virginalis | reverse complement strand
GTCGATGGCAGATATAGAATGCTCCAAATCACATGTGCAGTTCTATGGGCCATTGCTCCCCATGCCTCTCTGAGGGGGCCAGGTTCTGGCTCGTGGTCCCCGGTAGGCCTAGAACTCCACCCACATCGACTGATGCAAAATAGTTAGGGTATCCATATCAGCCATGGATAGCTCCGGGGAGCCGTAGGGGCTCCCCCCAGAAAAGGCTTTCGATAGAGTTCCCCATAAGAGGGTGTTCTAGAAACTGGAACATATTGGAGGAGTGACAGGTAAGCTACTAACATGGATGAAAAATTTCCTAACTGACAGAAAAATGAGGGGCGTAATCAGAGGCAAGGTATCGGATTGGAGGAATGTTACGAGTGGAGTACCACAGGGTTCAGTTCTTGCACCGGTAATGTTCATTGTCTACATAACGATCTACCAGTGGGAATACAGAATTACATGAACATGTTTGCTGATGATGCTAAGATAATTGGGAAGATAAGAAACCTAGATGATTGTCATGCCCTTCAAGAAGACCTGGACAAAATAAGTATATGGAGCAACACTTGGCAAATGGAATTTAATGTGAATAAATGCCATGTTATGGAATGTGGAATTGGAGAACAGACCCCACACAATCTATAAACTATGTGAGAAATCTTTAACGAATTCTGACAAAGAAAGGGATCTAGGGGTGGTTCTAGATAGAAAACTGTCACCTGAGGACCACATTAAACATTGTGCGAGGAGCCTATGCTACACTTTCTAACCTCAGAATTCCTTTTAAATACATGGATGGAGAAATAATAAAGAAATTGTTCACGACTTTTATTAGACCAAAGCTGGAATATGCAGTGGTTGTATGGTGCCCATATCTTAAGAAGCACATCAACAAACTGGAAAAGGTGCAATGACATGCCACTAAGTGGCTCCCAGAACTGAAGGACAGGAGCTACGAGGAGAGGTTAAAGGCATTAAATGTGCAAAAACTAGAAGATAGAAGAAAAAGAGGCGATATGATCACTACGTTAAAAATAGTAACAGGAATCGATAAAATTTATAGGGAAGAATTCCTGAGACCCGAAACTTCAAGAACAAGAGGTCATAGATTTAAGGAAACAAAGCTGCCGGAGAAATATACGAAAATTCACTTTTGTAAATAGAGCGGAAGACGGTTGGAACAAGTTAAGTGAGGTGGTGGAGACCAAAACCGTCAATAATTTCAAAGCATTATATGACAAAGAGTGCTGGGGAGACGGGACACCATGAGCGTAGCTCTCATCCTGTACCTACACTTAGGTAACTATACTTAGGTAATTACACTCTCAGAGGAAGTGACAGGGAAGATAAAGATATACTGTAACATGAGTGGCACACAACAAGGGGACACAGGTGGAAACCGAGTACCCAACCGAGCCACAGGGACGTTAGAAGAAACGTGTGCAGTGTAACAGGCAACCGATGGAACACATGAGGCAGCCCACACCTGGGTTGACTCCATACACAGCCCCAAGTGTAGAGACAAGAGAGCCCAGGAGGCACAGAATCCGCACGTCAGGCAAATGACAGGTGAGAGGCGGAACCAAAGAGCCAGAGCCCAACCCTGCAAGCACAATTAGGCAAGAGCTACGAGGAGAGGTTAGAGGCATTAAATATGCCAAAACTAGAAAACAGAAGAAAAAAGAGGTGATATGATCACTACATACAAAATAGTGACAGGAATTGATAAAATCGATAGGGAAGATTTCCCGAGACCTGGAACTTTAAGAACAAGAGGTCAAAGATTTAAACTAGCTAAACAAAGATGTCGAAGAAATATAAGAAAATTCACTTTCGCAAACAGAGTGGTAGACGGTTGGAACAAGTTAGGTGAGAAGGTGGAGGAGGCCAAAACCGTCAGTAATTTCAAAGCATTGTATGACAAAGAGTGCTGGGAAGACGGGACACCATGAGCGTAGCTCTCATCCTGTAACTACATTTAGGTAATTACACTTAGGTAATTACCTAATTGTTTAGTATGTCAATCTTTGTGCTATGGTGCACATAGTTACAAAATCTACTTCTAAACAGGAGGATGGGTTGGCAAATAATATAGAAGCATCTTAGTGACATGAATATATTTGAGCATTCCAATGTTCCAAACATTTCTCTTATTGCGGGCTCGCCATAGCCCGTGCTACTTGGAACTTTGTTCTAGGTAGCAAATCTTTAACAACAACAACAACCTCACATTTTATTGCATAAATTTCTCAGGACACACTATTGAATGGCATTACTTTAAAAACCAGGGAAAAACAATCAGAAATATTGAAATAAATGTGTACAAAATATATTCGCAGCAACTTTTGCCTGAAGGCTGGTTCTGGGCTACCACTCTGAGGCATTTGCTCAATGAGCACACACAAATTGTGACATCATTGTAAGACTTTCAAGCTTCAATGCGGCCAAAGTAAGTTACATACAATTTTGTTATTATTTTTCTGTGACCAGGGAATCCATTTTAACAATATCAGGACAAAAAAACAGCGTTGAATGCAATGAAACGCCATTTTCTAGGTGAGACCAGGAGGCTCACCACAGCTATCCAGGCAGATATGTATATCATTAGACTTTGGCATCAGTCATTGTGAATAGAGTTCTAGGTTTACTAGGGACAACGAGCCAGAACTTGGCCCCTTCAGAGAGGCATGAGGAGCAATGGCTTATAGAAATGCACATGGGATTTGGAGCATTCTATGTCTGCCATCGACTCGGCCAGGCACCCAGAAAGGAAAGCGTCTCAAAACAAACCACTATTCTGGTAAAACGACTAAAATAGAAAAGCGAGTGGACAAAACTCCCCAAATGAAAACAAGCAAACAAGCATGACGTCACACGAGCTGTGCAGCTTCCCCCTTCCCAGGGAGGGGGAAGGGAAAGCCCCAGACCCCCGAGCCGGCGATCCACACTGCAGTTCTGAGGTTGGATGTCAAAAACACACAAACAAAACGCTGACCGGAGGGAAGGAGGGAGGGCTGCTGGGGAGCCTCTGGGTCTCACCCAGAAAATGGCATTTCATTACATTCAACGCTGGCTTTCTCTGGGGAGCCCCTTCTGCTTCCTGGAGCTAACTAGCCAAAGCAAAGGACTAAAGTGGGACAAACCTGGGAGGCGCAAACCACGTACCCAAACCCAAAAGCACAACAACTGGGCACACCAAATGACCCTGCGGAGGACCCAGGAGACCCGATTCCTGGAACAGGGACGAAGGGAACCCGGGTCAACCCAAACCACGTCCAGTGCCACAGAGGCCGCGGCATGCAGGCAACGGCTAGGAGCCACAACTGGACACAAGAAGATGCAACCCTAGCCAACCAACCATCAACAACCCCAGGGACTCCCCAGAACTCCCCAAGCCGTCCCAACCTTGCCAGAAAAGATAAGACGGCCGCAAATGAACAAACTAATCGCCAGATCCCAGAGCAGCAGAAACCAAAAAACAAACCTGAACCAAAGGGGGACCACAACAAACCGAGGGGAAGAGAGAAAAGAGCACCCTGTCCAAGACCAGGATGGCACACGCAGCACTAGAGCAGGGCGGAGGCAAACAATGCCCGAGACAGCTCACGAAAAGGTGCAGAAGGAACATAAAAACCAAAAGCAATACATAGCAGCTCCGTGAGTGCAGCACGAGACAAGGTGACAGTATGTGTCAAGACAACGGTCCCTTAACCTCCACGAAAGAAGGACAAGACCACATCAACAAAAAGCACAGTATACCTACGAAGAGAAAAAACCAGCGTTGAATGAAATGAAACACCATTTTCTGGGCGAGTCCCAGAGGCTCCCCGGAGCTATCCCAGGCTGATATGTATATCCCTAACCCTTGGCATCAGTCAGTGTTGGTTGGAGTTCTAAGCCTACCAGGGACCACAGCCAGAACCTGGTCCCCTCAGAGAGGCATGACGAGCAATAGCCTATAAAAATTGCACATGTGATTTTGAAGCATTCTATATCTGCCATCGACTGGGACAGGCACCCAGAAAGGTAATTAGCGCCTCAAAACAAACCACTATTCTGGTGAAACCAACAAATATATTGAAATGAGTTGACAGAACTCCCCAAATGAAAACAAGCAATCAAGCATGATGTCACACGAGCTGCGGCGCCTGCCTCAGCAGCTCCCCCCCTCCCTGGGAGGGGGAAGGAGCCCCAGACCTACCATGCCGGTGATCAAACCACCAGTTCTTCGGCTGGATGTCAAAACATGAAAACCGCTGACCAGGGAGAGGGGGCTGACGGAGAGGCTCCGTGACTCACCCAGAAAATGAAGTTTCATAACATTCAACACTGGTTTTCTGCGGGGAGCCCCTTCAGCTCCCTGGAGCTACTTCACCAAAGACAAAAACAAGAGGGACTTATCCGGGAGGCGGTTGGTGCTCGCATCTCAACTCGAAGGCGAGACAACTTGCTGCAGTCGCTGACCCAAAGCGACACAGGCCCGACTAGGCCCAGGAACATTTACGAGGTAGCGTGCAGCCAGGACCCTGTTTGACCGCCAAAACACTGCTGTGCCCGAATGTCAATTCAAGACATGTTACCAAAGATGGCAGCCAGAGCAGCAAACTTACGAACGTCATGGGCATGGGGATAGACCGCAGGCTGGCTAGACCAAATAACCCCGAGGACAACCTGAGAGACCCGAACCCAGAAACAGGGAAGAAGGGAAACTGAATCAACCCAAAGTCCGTCCCTGACCTCTGAAGCGTGGCGGGGAAATAACAATGGAGCGCCGCAACCGGCCACAACACATAATGAACCCCCGGTCTGACCAACCAAGCATCAACAACCCAAGGGCCCCCTCCGGAATGCAGTAGTCTCATTCTTCGCCAGAAAAGGAGATGGCTGCAGACGAACAAACCTATCACCACGACCAAAAGAGCAAAAACCCCTGCGCCGGAGGAGACCATGACGTTCCCCATACCGACCCCCAGAGGCCAATGCCAACAAGAAAAGGGCCTTAGAAAAACAAGCCTGAACTTTAGGGGCTACAACAAAGTGAGGCGACGATAAATACAAGAGTACCCTGTCCAAGGGCCAGGTCGGCTTAGGCGGAGCATGAGCAGGCTGGAGGTGAAACAACGCCAGAGACAGCCTTCGAAACGGCGCAGAAGTAACATCTATACTGAAAGCACGATGCAACAGCTCCACCAGCGCCACACAATATGAGGCGACAGTATTCGGCATCAGATGACGGTCTTGAAACAGCCACGAGAGAAAGGACAAAACAATCCGAACCGAAAGCGAAGTACAACGACGGAGGGATAAAAAGAACCAGAAGGACCATCAGGAAAATTCATACTGCTGCCGAGACGAAGCCCGCAGGTGGAACACCACCAAGGAAGCCACCTGATCACCATACAGACAGTGATAGACTCGAGTCAAAAACTCCAGACGCAAAGACTCGAGGAGAAGATCGAACCAGCCTCGCAACGGACCGGGCCGATCTACTGAAAGAGGCAGAGCCGCGGGAAAACCTCCGGCTTCAGACACCAAGCAAGCAGCGCCTGAAACAAAGGCTGGGCCGGCCACCAAGGGGCCAGAAGGACTACTCTCCCCTAGTAAGTCTCAAACCGAGCCAGGACCTGGAGTAACAGCTGAACCGGGGGGGGGGGGGGGAAGAGGTACAGGAACCCACACCTCAACCAGTCCTGCTGAAAGGCATCGACCCTGACAGCCTTGCGGTCGGGGAAGGGTGCCACATATACTAGAAGACACCATGACCACACTGACGTGAAGAGGTCCACCTCCGGGCTCCTGAACATCTGGCAAAGCCAACTGAATGAGTCAGCGTTGACCGTCCATTCAGTGGACAGGGAAAGGAACCAGGACAGGCTGTCTGCCAGGATGTTGGACACCCCCAGACGTGAACGGTGAGGAGAGCCAAACCCCAAGAACTAGGCAGACGAGTCACCCAAAGCGACCAGCCCCAAAGAGCCAAGGACTGCATCGAACACCCCCCCCCCCCCATAGTTTAGGAAATGAACCACAAGGGGAGCAGTTTGAACGGAGCCAGATCATCGATCCGCGGGCGACCCGAACCCTGAACCCAGTGATCGCGAGAAAGGTGGAAGGGATGTCCCCGAAGGAACCAGAACAGCCGACGAAGCCAAACCCGACCCAGCGGGTAGACCATCATCGCAAAGTTCAGGTTCCCACACAAACCCTCGAGCAACCGCCGGGTGACCTGGGAGCAACCCAGAAACTGGCACACATGGGACTGCAGCTGAAGGAGAAACTCAGGAGGGAAAGCCAACAAGGAAGTGGTTCGAGAGTCCCATACAAGACCCAGCCAGGTTCGAACCTGGGGAAGGAACCAGATGGGACTTCATCCAGTTCACCAGGAACCTAAACCCGGCTAGCTGGGAAAGAACCAAACCCAAGGCAAGCACACACGAGGTCTGACTAGGAGCTCAGACAAGCCAGACGTTGAAGTAGGCCAATACCCGAACACCAAAGACACAGACGGGCCAAGACGATCCGAATAAGAAGCGTGAACATGCAAGGTGCCAGGTTTAAACGGAATGGGAGACAACGAAAGCAGAAACCTCAATGCACCACAACAAAACCGAGCCAGTCCCTGAACCCCAGATGAATAGGGACGTGCCAATACGCATCCTTGAGGTCCACGGACATCATCCAAGCATTCCACTCCAACTGAAGCTGGACCTGGGACAGAGTGGTCATCCGAAAGGAGGGGCACGAAACCCCAGGGGTTCAGACCGGACAAGTCCAGAATAAACCACAGGTACGCACAGTTCCGTTTTGGATCCGGAAACAAGCAGGAAAGCCACCTGAGGGACGACGTCGTTTCTACCACGCCCAAGTGCACCCACTCTGAGACGACCTGACAGAGCGCAGGAGAGGAAGCCTGCCTCGCCAGCTGCAAACCTCCCAAGAGGAAGGGCCACCCAACGCTGCCTCAGGCTGCGGAAAATGATCCGAAACGCCTACAAATCGTGAGACCAGGCGCGAGCGAACCAAGCAAGCCTCCCCTCCATCACCCCTTATGAGAATCCAACCTGCACACAGAGCGATCACGGTGCTGACCAGACGAAGCAGGTTCCGAAGGCAGCGCCGGCCCCGAACCTGCCACCAGTGGCCCACCTTGAGGAACGGAACCTCGAACCCTGGCACGACCCCTCCAGGAGGAACCCCCCCTGGGACCCCAGGAGAATCAACAAGTCAGACATCGGGTGACAGCTGGCAGAAGCCTCTTGTAGATACTTTTCCATTGCAGAGTCTGCAAACAACAAGGGACACAAAGGCGAAGACAATCTTAAGAGCCAGGGCCCTAGCAGATTCAAAGGAGGAAGCGAACACAACCTGACGAGACACACAGCGAAAAAACGCAAAACCGCATCCCACAGGATCGGCGCAAACAGCTTCAGAAGTGCACATGATACACGAGCAGCAGAGACCAATGCACAAGACCTGAGAACAGCACCAAGTGCCTCAACATCCTCCTTAAGCCAACCCAAGGACAGTTCCAGGAGGGAAAAAAAACGCAGGACCGAAGCCAAAAAGCCACGAGCGCGCAAGTCCTCAGCCACAAGCGCTGCCAAAAGGGTGGGAACCTGCACGTGAAGCTGAACTATGCCCACATCTTGCAGAAGGGCAGAAGCAAACAAGCACTCATTAACCACTGTGATGCACTGAGTTTATTGTGACATTCCCGCTGTGCACATAAAATCAAGTGTTTGCAAAATTTTTTTGTTCTTTGTAAAATGATAAACTCCCTTCCCTAAGCACATACATGTAAAAAAAAAAAAAAAAAAAAAACACTTACTTTTGCTGTGGGGGCATGGAGAAGGGGGCATCATGGGCTGGTCGCCTGTGGGTGAAGCTCCCAGAGGTGGTTGCGCGTGCCATTCATGCACCGCGAGTTACCACAAGTATATTTTCAATTATTTGTTCTATGTATTTTCAATGCGGTTTTACTTGTTTTTCTGAGAGGAGCCGCGTCAGCTCCCTGGAGCTATCCAAGCTGATATTGCTAATGTGCTAATGTCAGACTTCGATATCAGTCATGTGTATAGATTTCTGTGGGCCTACTGGGGACCACAAGCCAGAACCTGGCCCCCTTGGAGAGGCACAAGGAGCAATGGCTTATAGAAACTCCTCATGTGGTTGGAAGCATTCCATGTCTCCCATTGACCGGGTCAGGTACCCAGAAAGGTAAACATCACAAAAACACCTATTCTGGTCAAGAAATTGCTACTGAGAGTCGAACCACTGGAATTGCTAACATGTCACTGTGCCGCCATCTGCACAGCTTCCCCCTCCCCGAGAGGGGGAAGGGGGAGCCCCAGATCCCTCGTGCTGGCTACCCAAGACCCCAGTTCTGAGGTTGATGTGCTAGGCAGAGGTCGTGTGCTCTGGGTCTAACTTGGTTTCAGCTCTATGCCTTGTGGTGTGGTGACTGTCTTATAGAGGGTGTGCGAGCCAGGAGTAATTCTTCAGTACTCGGGCTG
Source organism: Procambarus virginalis (assembly GCA_020271785.1). Lineage (NCBI taxonomy): Eukaryota > Metazoa > Arthropoda > Malacostraca > Decapoda > Cambaridae > Procambarus > Procambarus virginalis. The sequence continues at coordinate 11,117,725 of WNGS01163002.1, read as the reverse complement.
CATGTGCCTAGGGTTCCCTTCCCTAGGTGCCCGGTAAGTACTGCCCTTGGGGCTTGGGGCCACCTTCCACAAGTTTCTTGGGTTCTGCTTCTGCTTGGCCGTTTACTGCTCAGTTTTTGGCCACCCTTTGTGTGCTAGGGTATTCTGACTCCCTTGTTTGCCTTAGGGTACAAGGCAGTTTGCACTGGTAAAGGGTGCAGGGGTACAGCGCAGCTTGTTTTCATCAATAATAGTGGCCAGCTCTGTTCTGCCTAGGTATGCTGTCCTCTTGCGGGGTTTTCTTTTTCCTTTTTGTTGCCTGCCTGGTGAGGGGTCTACCTTGGTTATTGCCCACTGTGTACTGAGTACTCTTCTCTGTTCCGGTGGTTCCCACTGCTAGGTTCCTTTGAGTGTACACGTCCCCGGGGTTCAGTTCTTAGAAAGTTGTTTGTAGACTTGGGCGCCGGTTAGCAGTACCCTGCCTGGGCGTCCCGAAGCATGAGTTCCCTCTCAGCACCTGGCTGCCCCAGCTTTTTCTTGTGAGGTTGGGGCTTTGGGGGATGGCTCGGCCCTAAGTCCTGTCATGGAGGTTCCCGGGGCTGGGAGCAGCTGACTTGGGGGCCGTATAGGCGCCGTTCAACTCTGCAGGTTTTTCTTTACCCTCTGAACAGGGCCTGCGGTTATGGGGTTCCCCCCCCCCCCCCCGGTATGAGTTGTTGGGCGTTGGCCCCTCCCCAGGTTCGGTTCCTTGTCCCTTCGGGTCCATCGGTTCCGTCCTGTCGGTGGGTGCTTTCTCCGTTTTCTCACTCTTCTCAGGGACATGAATTCTCCGTCATGTCGAGGTTATGTTAACCTCGTATCTGGGTTATGCATGACCTTTGCTCTCGGGTGCGACTGTGCCTTTATGAGCCTTCGTGATTTTGTGCTTGCTTCTGTAGGATCTCGAAGATTCAGGAAGGTCTTTGATACTTCCCGTATTATTGGAACATCTGTCGTCTTCCGGTGAGGCTTACCTCCGATCCTTTCTAGGACTCGTTAGTCCTCTTCTGTGCTGCCTCTTCTTGGTTTCCGTGACTTGTTGCTTGCTTGCTTGTCTTCTTGTTTTTCTTGTTGGGGTCTGTTTTGGGGCTCTTACCTTTCTGGGGTCTAACTCCAGTCGATTGCAGACATGACAACTTTCATACAAGGAAGTTACATAGGCCATTGCTCCCTGTACCTCTCTGAGGGGACCATGTTCTGGCTAGTGGTCCCACGTAGGCATGACAATTCAATATGATTTAAGCCCTGGACTAATAATACCCAATATCAGTCCAATAGCTCCAGGGAGCTGACGAACCTCCCCACAGAAATAATTGCCAAGTCAATAATTAGTTAATTATAACAAATGTGAAAAATAATCACCTTGAGTACCCGGTTTTCACAAACATTTGTCATTTCCTCCGTAGCCAACTCAAGCAACTGGTCACCAACTGGCTTGATATCACACAAGCTGCATAAAATACCCTGCAAAAAAAGAAAAAGAAAAAAAATTGTATGCCATGACCCACAATTTAAACTTACAAAATTATATTGAGATCTCTCAACCATTCAAACTAGCAGAAGCCAAAAGTTAACATTCATAAAAATTTCCCAAAACTGTTAGAAATTCAAATTCAATCTTAATGAAAGTTGTGTGTTAAACTAAACCAAACTGTTTTGTGTATGCAATTTCTTTGTGTATTTCTGACACTGTAGTTTCAGAAGCAAGACTATATACATGGAGCACTGTTTTCTTTATACTTTTCGTCCTTTCAAGTTTTAAAGTTTATTAAATTATTGGAAAATGCAACTGTTTCCTGTCGTTTTCAATCCTTCAAATTTTTTACATTCTTTTTCACATTGGACACCTTTTACCTGCCCTCTTGTTGAAATTAGGGCAGTTTTTAAAATTCTTCTTTATAAATTTTCATGAATCCTGTCATTCTGTATGTACGGTAATCATGTCCCCATATTTTCACTCATCTCCGACAAGAAGTTCCCATTACATCAACTCCCAATATACGAACACTCATCCATCCGAAAAGCCTCCAAAGTCAAGTTCAAGTCTCAAATAAGTTTATCGAAATAATGAAATACATATCAAAAGGATAGAGTAGCTTGGGCTATTTATCCCCATTTGTGTGTCTCAATGCACTATATTTAAGGACCTCTGAATTACGGTTGTGTTTACTAAGCCCAACACTTGTTAAAGTGGAGGCCACTATTGGGTATGTTTGGTATAACGTTCCCCATGCTAGACCAATGTTTTCCCACAGAGTGAGAATAGGATGGTACCAGTATTTTCCTAATGTGGTTGAGGAACAAGTGTGTGGAAAGCAGGTGTGTGTGTGTGTGTAATTACATAAGTAATTAAATAAGTGTAGTTACAGAATGAGAGCTAAGCTTGTGGTGTCCTGTCTTCCAGACACTTTCATATAATGCTTTGAAACTACTGATAGTTTTGGCCACAACCACTTTTTCACTTAATTTGTTAAAACTGTCTATTGTTACGTACCTCTATAAGCTACGTAATTAAATAAATTAATTTGTACTTCTATATATGCCTTCCTTTATATGATTACATGTATGTACATCTAAATATTCTTTAATTGTATGTAAGTTATGTGTTGCCTGATTTATATGTTGAATTAGGCCTAACTTTTTCCACCCGTGGGAACGATTATATTCTTTGTTGCTCATGGCTGATTTCGTGGGAAAGTGGTTTTATTAATGACCATCAGTAGGAAGCACTGATGGGACTTCTGTAATTGTTTGAACATTAGGAGGCAACACTCCGTGAGAGACTTCTAGTCCCTGGTGGCTGGGGAGCGTTGCCAATATTTCCCTCTGTTTTATTTTAATTACTGCATGTATTAATAATTACATTATTTTTGTTATGCATGTTATTCTGACCATTTACTAAGTTACTTTAAGATTACTCTTATCACATTATTTTGCTCCATGTAAGTTTAATTAATACTATATAGTTTGGCAATTTTTCGCGGGGCAGAAGCAATGTTTTTGACTCCCGTAGATTAAGTAGTCAGTGACTCGCACGGGACAGGAGAGATAACATCTTGGGAGATAAGTCTGTTAACATTTGTTTTGCCATATATATATATTATTATATGTGAGACAATACTTTGATTTTGTTTTTATAAGTGATCTTGTCCATCTGTACTTTATATAATACTGGATTGATTATATTGTTAACATATATTATAAATTTATATGTATATTTCTTCAGTCCTATGGGAGAAATACTTTATTCTTGCTTGTGCCAATCATGTGGTTACACTGGTGACCCGCTCTATATTACAGCAATTTTGCCATGTCCCTAGACTACAAGTTTCTTGCTGCTGTACAGGGTTACGAGCCATGACGAACGATCTGGTAACATCTATCACTCTATTTGCAAAAGAAAACTTTTTAGTATTTTTTCGGCACCTTTCTTTCCTTAACTTCAATCTATGTACACACCTAGTTGTGCTTGCAGGGGTTGAGCAATGACTTTTTGGTCTCACCCCTCAACTGTTAATCAAGTGGTGTAAAGATCCCTGAGCCTACTGTGCTCTATCATATCTACATTAGAAACTGTGTATGGAGTCTGCCTCTACCACATCACTGCCTAATGCATTTCATCTGTTAACTACTCTGACACTGAAAAGTTCTTTCTAACATCCCTGTGGCTCATTTGGGTACTCAGTTTCCACCTGTGTCCCTTTGATCCATACCACCCTTGTTAAACAGTTTATCTTTATCTACCTTGTTAATTCCTCTGATGATTTTGTTGATAGGGATCATATCTTTCCGAGCTCTCCTGTCTTCCAGCAACGCGAGGTGAATTTCATGCAGCCTTTCCTCGTGACTTAAAGTCTCTTAGTTCTGGGCCTAGCTTAGGGGGTTCATCACCGAAAAAATTCGGGAAAAATTGTAATATTTTGAAATATTTGTCAAAATGCTACGTAGTTCTGGCAACACTCTGGTGCAATCAGAATGCTTTTACGATATAAATTGACGTATTTATGGCACATTTCCATGCGTAATTGTGCAGAATCCGGTGCCCCGCAGCTGTGGCGCGCCGAAGGTATTCCGTTGTACGTTCTAAACGTCAATTTTTTCGTAATAACGTCGTAAATAACTCTATGTATGAAGAGTAAATATACACTCCTTGGCAACTCTTTCATCCCTCGTATTCCTGAAAAATAAATTATTTTAAATAAAAATAAAAGCTGCATTTAATGTACTGTATTACTAAATTGTAGAAAATGCATCATATTTCGAAAGAAACCAGTTAACCAGACACTTTGCACTCCTGATGTTCTACCAGACATGGAACTTACAAGACCACTCAAGCCTGATGGTGAATATGATGACTATCTTGCAAGCCCTCTGCCTACAGAACAGTGGCACCTGGAATCTAGGACCTCAATTTGGAACACACTTTCCATGCCGGATTACTCAACTGACTGAATGAGAGAGAGAGAGAGAAAAAAAAAAAAAAAAGTTCGCTGATGTGGGGGGACGAGTGGATTTGCTTAGGATGTTGGGACCGAGTTCCCAAATGGAGGAAACATTACAAGTAATAATTGGGGCTTTGTGAAAGCCACTGAGCATATTTAAAACCAAATTATCCCACTTCTTTTTTACTTCCAGTTGCAGAGGTTTTTGTTCAGTAAAATATGGGCCCCTTTTCCTTTTTTCCTCTGAAAATGAGATTAAGATCCTTGGAGATGGAAAATTTGCTAGATGTGGTCAAATCTCTTTACAGACAGGTTCTCTTTGTTGTTGCCCTTCATATGACTGGTTGTAATTATAGTTTTGCTCTATGAAATTTATCCATAAATCATGGGAAATATTAGGGTATAAATGGTAACTCTTAATATTGCTCCAATCACATTTTTACTGATTTTCAAAGATGGGCACAACATAAGAAATAATTAGGGGGCTTTGGGAAAGCCATCGAGTATACAATATTTAAAACCAAGTTACATGTACAGTATATGGTTGATCTTAATATCAAGAATTTTCTGTGTTTTGCTCACAAATATGGGTCCAGTTTCCTTTGAAAATGATGTTTCAAGGCTATGGCATGGAAAATATGCAAGATGTAGTTAAATCTCTTTACAGACAGGTTCTCTAGGAAGTTGTCCTTCATATGACAGGTTGAAATCAAGATTTCGCACATTAAAATCAGTCCATAGAGCATGGGAAATACTAGGGTATGAATGGTAACTTTTAATATGGCTCCAATCACATTTTTTATTATTATTTTTGTAGATGGACTCAAGAGTCGGAGCCTTGGGAAAGCTATCGAGAATATTTAAAACCAAATGCTATAGTTTGTTTTAATTTTGAGTTGGCAAGGTTTTCGTTCACTCCGGTATTATAGCCTTGCGATCTTTTGAAAGCGAGTTTTAAGACTGGGAATGAGAGAAATGAGCTAGATATGCATAAATTCTGTTGGAGATATGTTCTTTTGGTAGTAGTCTATTATATTATAGGTTGAAATGAAAATTTTACCAATTAAAATTAGCCCATAGGGCATGAGAAATGCATCCTCTTGCAATGTTGCAACTGGAGGTATCTCCAGTTGCAACAAATTCCTCACTGCAATGAACTGGGCTCGTTCCCATACAGTTTTTTTAATCAAAGTTGTACTGCAAAGGGTGTTTATGTATGCCATGGAAATAATTTTGTACTATACTGCATAAACTCCATTACAGCTCTCCATCTGGTGTTCAAGACAGCCACAGGTCCACAAGGCACAGCCACAATGTTGTGTCACTACAGGGACACAATGTATGTGTGCCACAAAACTACACAGTGACAAATAGTTTCATTAGGAGAAAAGTACGGAATAACACCTGGCCGACAGAATTTAATGTGAATAAATACCAGGTTACGGAATGTGTAGGAGAAATTTTCTAGGCCACACACAACATACAAATTGTGTGGCAAGGCTTTAAAGAACTCTGATAAAGATCTAGGGGTGGTCTTGGGGTAGAACACAGTTACCCGAGGACCACAAACAACACTGTGCGAGGAGCCTATACCATGCTTTCCAAATCCAAAAAGTTAATTTTTTTTAAATACCTGTACAGTACATAGATGGTAAAATATTAAAGACATTGTTCACAACCTTCACATGACCAAATATGGAATATGCAGTGGTTGTGTGTGCCAGTATTTCAAGAAGCACATCATTTAACTGGAAAATGTGTAAAGACATGCAACTACCCAGTAAATGGTTTCCTGAACTGAAAAATAAGAGCTATGAAGAGAGGCTGAAGGTGTTAAATATGCCAAAGCTAGAAGAAAGAGGTGATATGATCACTACATACAAAATAGTAACAGGAATTGACAGATTAGCAAAAGAAATATAGAAACCTGCATCTTCACAAAGTAGAGGCCAGACACAAAGGAAAAAAAGCTGGAAAAAAAAAGGAAATTTCTTTTTTTTTTGCAAACAGAGTGGTAGATGGTTAGAAAAAGTGAGGTGGTGGTGAACGTCATAACAGTTAGTACAGCAGTTTGAAAACATCATATGACAGCACCTGGAAGACAGGACAACAAGCACAGCCCTCATCATTTAACTACACTTTGTTTATTACACTTAGGTATTTATATGTCAATGAATAAAAAGAAACTGATGTGGTACCAGGTGTGGATCTGTCCAAGGGCCTTGTGATGAATGTGGAAGTCACTCTTGCATGCAAGAACATGGACCTGGCAACACCTTCGGACATCAGTATTCACACACATTTGAGAAGGATGTTTCCCTTGGCTTTGGGTCTGACATCACTCCAGGATCTTTGACGAAACTTTTCCCTGCCTCTGAACGAGGCACACCTGCTTCCGAGTGTACCTTCATTTGCGGATAGCCAGTGGTGTCCAAATCAGGAGGATACAGTTGAACATCCATATGGCCCAAAATTTTACGAGATTTGTACAAGATTCTGGAGTACAGTACTCAGTCCCTTACAGATCTCCTCACTGTCTAACTGTTGTTGGAACCATTATGAAGGATAACTGCCAAATATAAGATACATTACTGCCCATTCTGGTTTATTGGACACGCCCACCATTTGAAAAGGCTACAGTTTCCTACAGTGAAAGTGAATTTAAATACTGTAGTTGACTTCAAAAATTATTTCTCAGAATACGATATCAACATTTCTTTACCTTACTTTGCCCAAACTAAAATTAGTTTTTTTAAATTTTCCTTGAATTAGAAAGCAATGTTTTATGATACAAAAAGAAATAAAATATTTTAATAACTTTTTATGTGCCCCAGGACATCAATGTAATTTAGAGGGCACAGTTACAGAGTTATGGGGGCCCCCAAGTTTTATTTTTTGATATTTCTCGTTTAGTGTCATTAGAAAACCTAAAATAAGCAAGTAATTATTAAAAGAATGTACCAAGCCAGGAAACCTATGTACTGTAGTACAGTTAGAAAGCCTAAATTATTAGCAACATTCTGAGCTTTGAAAGAAATCTGTCAACCAAGTATTATATTTTTTAAGTCACTCTTGACCACACCAAAAAATGGCAATACTGGTGTGTTAATTTTTTTTCTTTTACTCTGAGATATAAAACAGATTACAGTAATTAAATGCAAGTCATTGGAAGATATATACAAGTTAGAGGCATCCATCAGTCTCAGGAGACTGAATTTGCACTCTGGTTGTCGGCCTGTATATTAGAACTGTATCCAAGTTATACAGTATAATTAAAAGGGACATTGTTAATGATCAGCAGTCTCCGTGGCGCAGTGGTAAAACACTCACCCAGCGCTTCGCAAGCACTTTGGCCTGTGTTCGTATCCTGGCCAGGGAGGAATGACTTGGTGCCAATCCTTAACTGCAGCCTCTGTTAACCCAGCAGTGAATGGGTACCTGGTTGCAAACAATTTGGCGGGATTATCTTCACAAAAGGAGGGCTTAGGTGTGGTATTAAGGTTGTATGTCAGGTGCGAGATCCTTTGAACTCGGCACACCTCAGGGAGGAGTGTTGAGTCCCACCCTGTTTAATGTACTAATGAATAAGATAGCATCCGAGAGATACTCAAATGGGGTACTCCGATCATATATGCCGATGATATTTTGTTTCAGGGCAAAGATATTTCAAAGTATCAAACGGTGTTGGATAATTTCGGAAACCTGTGTCACCATATGGGACTGGTGGTTAATGAAAACAAAACTAAGCTGGAATGTAGAAGTCGGAGGCCCATTATATTGAAAATAAACTGTAAAAATATAAAGTGTTTTAATATATATAAATATTTAGGCATACTGTATATGTTGATATACCCATGAGAGTTTGGAAGTCAAAATAAACAGACAGTTGGGTCAATGTCGGAAGAGATTACAACCTCTGAAGGCTGTTGTTGTTGTTGTTACAGATTTAGCTACTCAGGACGAAGTGTCCATGTAGCACGGGCTATGGTGAGCCCGTAATTGAGTTTGGTTATACATGATAACCTTTTTCCTGTGATATTTGGGTCTAAGTTTAAAATGGAGGAAGGGATTTCTCCTTTTCTCCTGCTTATTTATCGCTTCTGTTTTATTGCACTGGTTTTAATCTTGTTTTATTAACATTATCTTGGTGGTGGATGTAGATGCAGAATGCTCACTAATGAGTCCCATTCCTCAACAGCTTTTCTAATCATTGTAGTCGCGGTGGAATGTGCATCTAATGCAGCTGCTGTCGTTGGATTAATGTTAAGTTTGATGCGCAGGGGTTCAGTAGCTTCACATTCCAGCAAGTAGTGCAACAGTGGCGCCCCTGCCTCAGTTTCACATATGTGACACTAACTATTGGGTTCATTACCTCCCAGCAGCACTTGTAACCAAGCCTGAGTCTGTGTATGGCTACTGATTGATGAAGATTAAACCACCCAAAAGGTGGCATGGGCATGAATAGCCCGTAAGTGGTGGCCTTTTTGAGCCATTACCAGTATCAATAGCTGATACTGGAGATTTGTGGAGGTGCGACTGCACCCTACGTGACGGGAGATGTCTCCCGTGGTATGGCTACTGCAATGTCTCTGGACATCATTTTGCCAGGCTTGAAAGAGGAGTAACCAGTGGCTTGTTCGTACCATATCGCAGTGGATCTTCCTTCCGCTACTTTGGCTCTGTGGGGACTTTTGATAGTTGAGAATATTTTCTTCTTGATTTGCTCCTTTATCTGTGAGAAACTTGGAGGTATTTGAACTTGTACAACAGGTAGAGCAGTGGCAGTTTTTGCTAGCGAGTCTGCCTTTTCATTACCATCTATCTCTGAAGGCCTTGGCATGCTGTGGAAAAGGAGTGGGAGTCCCTGTGCTACGAATGATATACTTGAGTACTGTAAGAGCCATTATTGATTATGCTGCACCTGTCATTTCTTGTTTTGGTAAAGGTAGGATGGGCAAATTGGAGAAGGTACAAAATGAAGCCATGAGAATTATCTTAGGGTGCCCAAGAAATGCTATGATCGAGATAATGAGGATGGAGTTGAATCTGAAGAGTATTGGGGATAGAATTTCAAAGATAAATGTAGCCTCTGCCATTAGATTAATGAGAGGTGGGGGAGCTAATGAATTAATCCTCTTGGTTCAAAAGGTGGGAAGTAATGAACAATGCATCACGGGAGACATCTCCTGTCCACGAGGCTAACCATAGCCCGTGCTTCTTGCCCAGCTCCTGTGCCAGGTAAGTTACGGGCTCACCATAGCCGTGCTACTTGGAACTTGTTCCGAGTAGCTGAATCTATAACAACAACAACAGAACAATGCATCACAGAAGACAGCACCACTACTGTGCCAGGTAAGTACACTACGGGCTCACCATAGCCAGTGTTACTTGCCCCGCTCCTGTGGCAGGCAAGTTACGGGCTCACCATAGCCCGTGCTACTTGGAACTTGTTCCGAGTAGCTAAATCTATAACAACAACAACAACGAACAATGCATGATAAAGAAGAGAGCAAATATGAGTACCTTATGTTCTAATGTTATAAAGTTTGATGTTATTACAGTGTGTATTGCTGTGCCTAAGAGACAATTCACTCCACCATGGGAGGATTGTAATGTAGATGTAGTAATTATTCCCTTGCAAAAGAAAAGTACTGTAGTATGTATGAAATAGAAGAGCCAAGGGCAACATATGATTGTATAATTAGAAAATTACCTATAGAAAACACTCTACATGTATATTGTGAGGGGGTCAGTAGCTAGGGATGGGAAGGCAGGATGTGGAGTCTTGATCAGGGAGTAGACTGACATCGGCACTGTAGATACTGTTATTGGACACCCCTTAACTGACAGTCTCTCTTCAACGCAGGCTGAACTCCAAGGCGTATTAGCAGGATTACAGGAAATAGTCAAATGTGGTAAAAATGTCCGCTTCTTTATTGACAGTAGAGCCTTAGAGTCTTTAAATAGCAGATGCCCAGTATACCAGAATATTGTAATAGAGTAGAGAGAAAATGTAAAGAAATTAGAAAAAACTGGGTATAAAGTAAGATTCATGTGGATCTCTTCACATGTGGGAGTACTGTTGAATGAGGTAGTAGATGAGATAGCGAAGACAGCCACGGAAAAAACTCTTGTTGATGTTGTCTGTCAGATAACCTTGAAGCAAATAAAAACAAGAATCAAGATGATCCAGAGGGTGAAGAAATGGTAAAAAGAATGGCAATGGTGGACAGTAGTAACACACTTAAGAATTATTCAATAATGAATACAAATTCGTCCTTCACCTTTGATAGAGGAAAGTCTACGTGGAAGGATTCAATTTACACGAGATTAAGATTAGGATACAAATATATCTGGCAATACAGTGTTGATGTCAGTGACAAAGATAAAGAGTGTAAATTATGTAGTATGCCGCACGTCCACACCTTAGAACATTATGTATTAGTGTCAAATTATTAATAACTATAGAAATAAGGAAATAAGTAGTGTACCACATCAAATTGTTTGGATGTGTGATAATGGTATGATAGACAGTATACTTAGGAGCTACAAGAATTTTGTCCCAAGAGTGCAACGCTTATATGCGGTGCTTACTATATTAACCTGCAATGTTAAATGAGACACTTGTATTGTGATTTGTGTATTTTTACTCACTGACGAGAGGGGTAGAAATAGCCTAAGCTACTCTATCCCTTTGAGATGTATTTTTTTTCTTGTCTCAATAAACATACTTGAACTTGGCAGGTCCGGGGAAAAATTAGGATCAAGGATCTGTTCAAAACGCTATGCGTGCTAGTGGCTTTACAAGAACGTAAAAACTTGTGCATATATATAAATAAAGTGAAAAATAAATTATTGATGCTGCATTTTTGACAGCAAATTTAAAATTTAACTTTTGGGGTTATCCAACAAAATATTAATTTTTTTAAATTTGCTTAAATTTTCACAGTACACAGAAGGCTTTACAAATTATGCAGAGAAAATTATGCAAAAAGTTCATTTATTTTAAATGAGACATTTCTAAAAAAAATTGGTTTAATTTGAAGTTACAGTATTTTAAACACTATTCCTAGTAGCCAAAGTTGTTTTAAAGACTAAATATAAATTTGAAAACATTGAAATGTAAACATAACTGGTTTGCTATTACTTTATTACTTTACTATTGCCCAACTATTAATGTGATTTGAGATGAACGACACATACTGCCACACTATACATTGTGGACGAACACCCGTAACCCTTCAATGAATTCTCGCGTCAAGAGAAGAAAAGTTACTCACAAGCCTCAGATCATTTTTGGCATAGACCACTAAAGAGAGGTTGTCCGTCGTCATGATAGCGAGCACACACCGCCTGTCACACCACCTGTCACCCCGTCTGTATACCCACTGGCACTGATGCCCAGCTGCTGGGCCTCGGGGAGCACACCTCGCCTCCAGATGCCTAGCTGACTCTGGCTTAAGCTTAACTTAAGTCCCAAATTTCAATTCCATACTCTTTCTTTCTACCTCTTACTTATATTTATTACTTTCTTTCTACTTTTAAAATATAATTATATGCCAGTGATATATAAATGTGATTATTACATAGCAACACATGAGTTTTATTATATCGCGACACTGCATCAAATCAGCTGAAGTTGCGTGACGTGCGCAACAACAAGCCTCCCCCCCCCCAAGCTCTCCCCAGATATTAAACTCAAAGTGTTTGTTTACTTTAGAAATTAAGAGCTATTATCTCAGAATAATTGAGCTTGATCTCCCTGCTGTAACTAGCAATGTTAACGCCTCATTTAGGCTGTGTAGCTATAGGCCAATCATCTCCATCCATGCAGTGACCTTCCGTGCCCAACCACTTATGGGGCCTATGGGGGTTTCGTAGCCGTTCGATTCCCGCACGAGGCAGAAACAAATGGGCAAAGTTTCTTTCACCCTGAATGCCCCTGTTACCTAGCAGTAAATAGGTACCTGGGAGTTAGTCAGCTGTCACGGGCTGCTTCCTGGTGTGTGTGTGTGTGGTGATGGGGGAGGGGGGAAGTAGTTAGTAAACAGTTGAGAGGTGGGCCGAAAGAGCTAAGCTCAACCCCCGCAAACACAACTAGGTGAATACTTAGCATGGACGATCTCGCTTCATGCGGGTCGGCGTTCAATCCCCCAACCGTCCAAGTGGTTGGCACCATTCCTTTTCCCTGTCCCATCCCAAATCCTTATCCCTGATTGATTGATGAAGATTAAGCCACCCAAGAGGTGGCACGGACATGAATATCTCGTAAGTGGTAGATTTTTCGGGAGTGAATGTGATCTTTGGTCGTGCATTATCCTGGTGATTGATTGATAAAGATTAAGCCACCCAAAAGGTGGCACGGGCATGAGTAGCCCGTAAGTGGAGGCAGTTTGGAGCCATTACTAGTATCAATAGCTGTTACCGGAGATTTGTGGAAGTATCCTGATGGTGCTTTCTCCTGATAGTTCCCCCTGTTTACATGCAGTTAATTTAACATAATAACTACCAATTAATGATCAAACTTTAATTATGAATTAAACTACATGCAGCCATTTAATTGGATTTCCATTGATAGCCTGAGGGCAGTCATATACCGAGAATCCTAACAAAAATCAGCAGACCTAGTTGAGGCAAAGTGTAATTTTGCAGTACGATCCTTTAAGATCGGGATATTATCCCGATTTTGCACTTGAATTGTAATGTAAGGTTCTTCTCTTTTGCAGTTTCAGGAAGTCGTCATCCATTCATTTAATGCTGTTCAATAGGTCTTGCTCTTTCCCCATATCTCTTAACCTTAACGTTATCTAGATTGAAGCCTAGTAGGCATTTCTCCAACCATCCCTGAAACTTATTTAGCTCGCCTTGCATCTTTTCATAAACCTCATATATTATGACTCTCTTCGATCGAAATTGCGGGTTTCCGTAAATGTCAAGACGTTACTTCAGTTTAAAATCCAGCTTGAAAATATCCTCAGGAATAATGGGGGTCTTTGACTAGTCGTCGGCTTCGTGTCCCCTTCGAGGCCACTAGATATGGTGGCTCTCAGGTAAAATAAATGTTTAGTTCTGACGATAAGATGAGTTCCCTATATAGCTGCTTTATCAGATTATCAGGTTAGAGTGGAGTGGCGACTCTCAACATCTGCTTGGAAGCTGCCATCTCACCGTGAAGCATCAACACTAGCTCACCCCACTACCAGCTGCTTGCACCAACACTCCTCACTATCAGTCCTTCTCCTACCTCATACTTTTCTTAGTGAATACATGCACACGTGCATGTGTGCGCACACATACTTGTGCATGTGTGCACATTTCTAGCTAATTTGTGGTTTTATAATACAGAATTCGATCAATATAGTGGCGTACTATCCACGTCTGTCGTTTCATATTTTCACATTTACTCATACATTTTATATGCCTTTTCTTCTTTTTTATTTCTTTTCTTCACTCTCTTCATTCTTTCATTCTTCATATATTTTTTCCTTATTTGAATTAGTGTAACTCATGTCATGGCAGGTGGCTGCAGGTAATGAATCCCCCAATGGTGAATATTCCAATTTTAAACTATGTGAACAAGAGCTAGGACATACACTATATCTGTGATTGCCCTGTTATCAGCGATTTCAGACCAAATGGTATGAGGTACTTTGAACTCTGTAATTACTTCATACACTCACAAATATTGGAAAATTTTCTTGTGTTGTACCCAGATAGGGAACTCATGCTAGAGCAACTCGCTTTTTTGAGTCAGGGGAGATTTGTTGAAATGGATTAGGGATTATTTGAGTAACAGAACTCCTGCAGTCATCAATAAAGGAGTTAACATCATGTAACAATTTTCAATCATTTTCTCAACCTAAAAAGTCAATATTGTGCTTTGCTGTTATTGTAAATATTAAATACTATATAAAACTAAACATATTCTATAATTAAGTAGTCAATGCTCTTCTTCTTCATTAAGTAAGCGTCAGTTAGACAATGTTAACATTAGCAATAGAAATGACGGGAAGTTCCTTGGCCTATACACAGACAAGAGACTCAATTTCAGCACCCACATACAACACATAACCAAAAAGTCTTAAAAACTGTCGGTATATTTTCTGAAATTAGATATTGTGTTCCAAACTATGCTATCCTCTCATTATACTACTCGCTAATCTATCCCTATCTTACATACGGTATCTGTGCATAGGGTTCAGTCACTGAAAACTACCTGAAACTCATCATCACCCAGCAAAAAACCTACAATCAGCACAATAATAAAATCTGTTTTCAGACAACACACAGCCCCCTCTGTTAAAATCCCACAGCCTCTCTGTTAAAATCCCTCAGCCCCTCTGTTAAAATCCCACGGCCCTCTGTTAAAATCCCACAGCCCCTCTGTTAAAATCCCTAAGCATGTTAAACATAAACTCCACACATTCTCTTGTACCATTAACATGTGCAACACCTGTTCCTAAACGCAAATCCTCGTATGAAACTCTTCCTTGACAGATGTAATAGAACCCATAATCACCACACCAGAAATAAATCTCTTTATATCCCCAGAGTAAAACTAAATCTGCGTAAACACTCTTTGCAAATAAAGGTATGGAACTCACGCCCTAACGAAATGAAAAAATGTCCAACCTACGCCGTATTCAAAAATAAAACCAAAAAGTACCTCATTTCATCCTCATAGTTTCCTACCTAGTTCTGTAATTCGCGCTGTATCTTGTGCTACCCACTACCGCAATATATGTGCCTAAGCAGTACAACTTCACCATTGTAATCACTGCTATCATCTTATATCATGGTTGTTATATTAAACGCAGATTTTACAACAATATACCTAGAAATAATCCTCAAATTATACTACAATGTTCCTGTTGATAATCCTCAAATTATACTACAATGTTCCTGTTGATAATCCTCAAATTTTACTACAATGTAACTACTAATATTCTTCAAATTTCTTACGTTGTACCTGTTAACATTTTTCAATTTTGCTAGAAATTACCTACTTAAAATTACCTGTTAGATTAAGGACCTGCTTGAAACGCTATGCGTGTTAATGGCTTTACAAGAATGTAAAAGCATCAATGCTATGTACTCTCATAAATCCAATTACCTTCTTGTATATAAATAAATAAATAAATAAATACAAGTGTGCTTGCAACAAGCCCGAAATATTTAAATATTCTGCTTCCATAATGAACATGTCCTATGCTTGTGGGGACCCTGGGTAAGTGGGGACCCATGCGGTAAGCCGACACTGATTATTATAATTATTATTATTATAATACCTGTATATACATTTAAATAACCCGGGGAACCATTCATAGAAAACGTAAACCTTGCCACAAAGAAATTAGCGATCATCCGACGTCATCATCACAACATCCGTCCCTCACCGCTCAGTAGCAAGTCTCAGAGAAACGACAACAAACAACATTCAAAATTTTCCTAACCTTCAAACATTGATCCATTACTGTGACTCCCAACTGTGTCTCCCAGCATCACCACTCGTGCAATCATCGGGAGGAAAAACATTCAAGCAAACTGCACCTATAAAGAAGAGAGGAGCTGAAAGTTTTTTTGAGATTACCTTGTGCACGCCCTGCTAAGCCAAGATGTCGTACATGCTTCAGCATCTACACAATGGGTGGCAAGTGGACCAAGCAATACTCAGCGAGGAGGATAGAGCAGTGGTAAGTTGAAAGGTGCTTCTTGATACTCTTACTATTGCCACAGTTTACAAAGAGATCCCTGCTGTATGTCGTTAAACGATTTGGCGTGTTTTATTCCGGGAAAAATTAGGATTAAGGACCTGCCTGAAATGCTATGTGTGATTGTGGCTGTACAAATGTGTAAGAATTCTTGTATATATAAATTAATAAATATAAGAATTGTTACCTTTGGCATTGCTTATGTCCTTTTGCTCTCATGTCGTTATCCTGAATATCAAGGAACGTTTTATTGTTCTGTGACACAGGCAGTGCTAAATAGTCTTCAGCACCTTTTAATACTGTAATTACTTTGTTAGATAATCTCCCCAAGTGTAACCTGAGGTTGTCTTGAATTTGCTGCAGTGTGGTTAATAGCTGCAAGGCATTGCTATAAGTTGAGGTGATGTATAGCCCCAAGGTTTAGCATTTTTTCCAACAAGGGAACAAGTTGAGCTCATAAATCCCTGTGCCATTGTAGTCCTAAATCAACAACTTTATCATCCATTCATAACTTTTTACTTTATCTATATTAATTAAATTGTAGCTAAATTCTGGTTCTGACTTCCAATAGGCTCGGCTTGTGTCTTGGAGCCCTGGTGCAAATCCCTAATGCTTGGTAGGCTGTGTGTTATAGCTTGGGGAGCTACTGAATGGTCCAGCAGAAAAGGAAAATTTTATTATATTCAATGTTATTTTGTTTTCATATTGTATATGCCAGAATCATGCTCCTTTGTTGGGCACTGACTGGGTCTACCATCCATATTGCCCTCCTCTTAATCTGCCATTGAAATAAAGATTTTGACATTGGATTGTTCATTCTGTTTGGTACTGATTCAATAAAAGCATAAAAAAATAATTTGTAGTTATATTTAAATTCAATGTACCGTACATGAAAGCCAACAGCTAATATGAGCAAACTTTTTAATTGCAAAATTGTATCATTATACTATGTTCACTATCCTTTAGACATCAGCACATGCTTACACTTGTTGGCAATTGACATTATCAGGATTATAATGGCATTAACCTAAAATCAAATGGAAAATTCTTAATGTATAAACAAATTGATAATGGGGGCCAGAATAAGTAAACTGAATGCTAAATATTTTTCTTGCCGGCTTTTGGAAGTACTGTATGGTATGTACAGTACAGTACTGTATTTGTTTCATTGACAAGTTATGTCTTCTGTTTTTTCTATATAAACTAGCAAAAGGAAGTTGATATGTATTCATTTTAATTTCAGTTAAAAAAATGAGAAACAAATAAACACTGGCAAGGACAATTGTCATCCACATTTCCGTGGAAATAAACATTCCATTCACCTGGGCTGTATGGGTCTCAAACCGTGGACCTCACACGTGTGAGGCCGATGCTCTATCGATTGGGCTATGAGCAGTCTTAAATTAAAAAGGAAAGTTTCCAGAAGCAGCATCCTGCTGCCAAACTGGAACTTTTGACTTTCTCTTACTACTACTGAAACCCAGAGGAATTAATGGCCCATGCCCACGTCATATAAATTGTCATCCACACTTCCGTGGAAATAACCATTCCATTCACCTGGGCTGTATGGATCAAACCGTGGACCTTCACGCGTGGGGTCCATGGTTCGAGACCCATACAGCCTAGGTGAATGGAACTGGTAAGGCCTTTTGGTGATGGAGACAATCTTTCAAACAGTTTTTTTTTTTTATAAAGAACTGTGTATTGTCCTGTTTTGCTTTTGCATTAATGAACACTTACTTCTTCTAATTGTTTCTGTATAATGCAAAACGACTGACTTGGATGTGTTGATGCATTGAGATATGTATTCTATGAATGACAAATTTTAATAAACAGATAGTCATTGGCATTTTATAGATAAAATTTAAATTTTTGCATAAAACATTTATTATTGTTTTCTATATAATTAAACTTTACATTGCTGTAGTTAAAATGGGTCTAAAGTAATTTGAGTTAGAGGGAATCGTGTTAGTTTTGTAAATTCTGGATCTAAATGTTTCTGGATTTGATTCCATTGTGTGGATTATAGTAATGGCTGCATTCAGATTAGTGAAATTATATTGTAGGCAGCATAAGTATTACATACATAGTAAAAGTATATTGTAGGGACCTGCAAGAAACAAGGCAATAGCCTTGCTTCTTGCAGGTTAGCATTTGATCCCAAATGGTCTAAGTAGTTGGACAACATTCTTTCACTCCATTTTCCGATCCTAGCTTCTATCCTGTCCTAGTATTCCTTCCAAGTGCTTTATAGCTATTCTAGCTTAGCACGTTCACCTCATGATTTGCTCTCAGCTTGCTATTAACTTGTAAAATTGCCAAACTATATATTGGTGTAAAATACATTAGTCCTTAAAATATTATATCACAGTACAATATTTACTTTGACATAAGGTATTAACTTTTTAACTGAATTCTGTAGAGGTGTGAGAATGTTTTAGCTTCAGTGTGGATTTTCTGTGCTTCAGGTACACAAGATGCTGTACCTCCAGGTCTCGCAACCAGAATCATTTCATTTCAGCTCTAATCCAGCTCTTTACAGTAAGACAATTAAATTTTAATAAACTTAGGTTAGGCTTGATGGTACATTACCATATTGATTTGTACATGAATCATAAGAAACAACTCACTGATACCTAAACTGGGATGGTTGTCTGATTGTTAAATTCTCTGCTATTGTTACATTTTCATTATTAAAAAAAAAATCATTTACCACCAGCTTTTGACAATTTCACGCTAAATTTGGTTAGATGTTATATAAAGATTTTTATATCGTTTGCATAGAAGTGTCCACGATAAGTGATGTTAAACATGTAATGTTAATGGAAAAGTGACCTTTTCCCTTGTACACTAAATGTAAATAATATAAATCCCCCATTTACTATTCAGTACAGTATTTGTAAAAGTTGAATGAGCCATAATTGAAATATTTGAAGTTTAGGTTAATTACTTCCACCATTGCTAACCTTTAGACAGCAGTTATGATCGATTGTTGATTCACAACGTAATGCAGTTATCATCATATGAAGATTTAGACAAATTATTTTCTGGTTTTACATGTATGATGCAAATATGGATATAATGGGTCTATGTGGATGTAATGGAGTTTACCTTGACCCATGAAAAAATCCTGTTACCATTTCATGGTACAAATTCAGTTAATGTCATGAATGTTACTTGGGAAATGCAGTCATCATCATAAGATTATTCAAACAGTTGTTGTCTGGGTTTTACATGTGTGATGTAAATATGGATATAAAAGCTCTCTGGATGTAAATAATGAAAACACGTGATAAAACAAACAATGAAACGTGAGAGAATAAATCAGGAAGCATCAGCAAAATCGAGCACCAGTGGTTAAACAATGCCAGACACAGATTAGAGCACCTCCCCCCATTGAACATAAATGCTCACGTATCTTAGTGTTTTTCTCATATTCTGCATACAAATGAATATTCTATAATTTTTTTCTGGGGGGAGCCCCGTCGGCTCCCCGGAGCTATCCCAGGCTGATATGCTAATTTCAGACTTTGGCATCAGTCATGTGTATGGAGTTCTTAGGCCTACCGGAGACCACGGCCAGAACCGGGCCCCCTCAGAGAGGCACGGGGAGCAATGGCCTATAGAAGCCCCCGTGTGGTTGGAAGCATTCTATGTCTGCCATCGACCGGGACAGGCACCCAGAAAGGTAAGCGCCCCAAAACAAACCCCTATTCTGGTTAAAATTGCTACCAAAATCCGAACTAGTGGATAGAACTCCCAAACAGAAAACAAGCAAACTAGTGTGACGTCACACGTCACCGCGCCGCTGTCTGCGCAGCTCCCCCCTCCCCGGGAGGGGGAAGGTGGAGCCCCAGACCTCCCACGCCGGCTATCCACCCATCAGTTCTTCGGCTGATGCTATAGGCACCGGTTATGTGCTCCGGCTCCAGTGGTTGTTTCAGCACTGCACCTAGAGTGTGGTGTCTGTTTTCTAGGTGGTGCGCGAGCCGGGAGTGATTCTCCAGTACTCGGGCTGCATGCGCCTAGGGTTCCCTTCCCTAGGTGCCCTGTAAGTACTGCCCTTGGGACTTGGGCCACCTTCCACAAGTTCCTTGGGGTCTGCCCCTGCTAGGCCGTTTACTGCTTGGTTTTCGGCCGCTCTTTGTGTGCTCGGGTGTTCTGTCTCCCTTGTTCGCCTTAGAGTAAGGGGCATTTTTGCACTGGTGGGGCGCAGGGTACTGTGCAGCTTGTCTTTTCCCAATCATAGCGGCCGGCTCTGTTCCGCTTGGGTACGCTGTCCTCTTGCGGGGTTTTCTTTTTCTTTTTGTTTATCTACCTGGTGGGGGGTCTGCCTTCGTTCTTGCCCCTGGTGTCCCTTGTGTTCTGAGTTTTCTGGTGGTACCCCTGCTAGGTCCCCGTGCCCCGTGAGTGTACACGTCCCGGGGGTTCAGCTCTTAGAAAGTTGTTTGGTAGTTTTGGGTGCCGGTTAGCAGTACCCTGCCTGGATTACCTGAGCGCGAGTCCTCTTATAGTAAACGCTCGGGACCCTGGGAAACCCCTGGGGGCGCGTGGGTCCGATGGATGTGACCCCAGAGCCCCCCCCTCGCTTCCAGCGAGTTTGAGGGTTGCTCACCCCTTGTCTCTGGGTGACTCTCTGTTTTGCCTCCGTCTGCTGCCTGTGGGGTCGGTGACACCTTCGACCCGGAGCCCTGCGAGTTTGTTGCTCGTTATGGCTCGGTTACCCAGTTGTGCTCAGCTGGTGCGGGCAGCAGAGGCGTTGCACTTGAGCCTTGGTGGTGGCAACGCTCTCGTGGTAACTCCCCGGGAGCCCCGGGGCTGCCCCGTTTTGGTTCTTGTTTTTCCCCTGGATTCCCCTTCCTGCCTGCATCCGGTTCCTTACCGTCTGTAGGTTCAGGGCGGGGTTTGGTGGTGTTGAGACTCGGGCAGTCTCGGGGAAATCCCCTTCCGGGGTAGTGACGGGGGCATTCGAGCCTGTTCCTCCAGCCGTGTTGTAAGAGTCTGCCAGTGGGCTCCCTTCCTTAGTGTTTTCACGGCTGTCCCGGTTTTCTGGTACGGCCGGGGCTTTAGGGGACGGCTCGGCCCCGGGCCTGTTGTGTGGGTTCCCGGGGCTGCGGAGGGGCTGACTTGGGGGGCTTGGCCCCATAGGACCCCGGGGGGTTTTTTATCCCCCTCTCGGCGGGGCTTGTGGTTACGCGGAGTGGGGTTTTCCTCTCCACTCGCCGTACGTGCTGTTGGGCGTCGGCCCCTCCCCGGGCTCGTTTCCTTGGCCTTTGAGTCGGTTTGGTTCCGTCCTGTGGGTGGATGTTTCCCCCCACCCCTTTTTTGGGGGG
>WNGS01163002.1:11068640-11090082 GCA_020271785.1 Procambarus virginalis | reverse complement strand
AAGAATTCTGAAAAGAAAGAGAGCTAGGGTGGTTCTAGATAGAAAACTATCACGAGGGACCACATAAAGAATATTGTGCGAGGAGCCTATGCCACGCTTTCTAACTTCAGAATTGCTTTAACTACAGGGATGGCGATATACTAAAGAAATTGTTCACGGACTTTGTTAGGCCAAAGCTAGAATATGCAGCGTTGTGTGGTGCCCATATCTTAAGAAGCACATCAACAAACTGGAAAAGGTGCAAAGGCATGCTACTAAGTGGCTCCCAGAACTGAAGGGCAAGAGCTACAAGAGAGGTTAGAGGCATTAACTATGCCAAAACTAGAAGACAGAAGAAAAGAGGTGATATGATCACTACATACAAAATAGCAACAGGAATTGATAAAATCGATAGGGAAGATTTCCCGAGACCTGGAACTTCAAGAACAAGAGGTCATAGATATAAAGTAGCTAAACACAGATGCCGAAGAAATATAAGAAAATTCACTTTCGCAAACAGAGTGGTAGACGGTTGGAACAAGTTAGGGGAGAAGGTGGTGGAGGCCAAGACCGTCAGTAGTTTTAAAGCGTTACATGACAAAGAGTGCTGGGAAGACGGGACACCACGAGCGTAGCTCTCATCCTGTAACTACACTTAAGTAATTACGAGCCGCGCCGCATGTCTGCGCAGCTCCCCCCCTCCCTGGGAGGGGGAAGGGGGAGCCCCAGACCCCCACGCCGGTGATCCCCGCCCCAGTTCTGAGGCTGGATATCAAAACCGCGAAAAGACCGCCAACCGGAGGGCGGGAGGGTGCCGGGGAGCCTCCGGGACTCGCCCAGAAAATGGCGTTTCATTACATTCAACGCTGGTTTTCTGGGGGGAGCCCCTACGGCTCCCCAGAGCTACTTCACCAAAGACTACCTTGGAAAACAAGGGGACATACCCGGGAGGCGGTCGGTGCTCCACGCCTCAACACGAAGTCGAGACAACAACAACCCAAGGACCCCTCCGGAAAGCAGCAGTCACATCCTTCACCAGAAAAAGGGAGATGGCTGCAGACGAACAAACCTAGGACCACGACCATAGGAGCAAAAAACCACCCTGCCTGAGAAGAGCATGAAGCTCCGCCACACAACCCTCAGAGGCCAATGCCAACAGAAAAAGAGCCATAACAAAGGAATCCTGAACAGAAGGAGCCACAACAAACCAAGGAGAAGAAAGACAGGAGAGCACTCTGTCCAAAGACCAGGGCGGCATAGGCAGTGCACGAGCAGGCCAGAGGTGAAACAACGCACGAGACAGCTTGCAAAATGGTGCAGAAGGAACATTGATACTGAAAGTTAGCAGCTGCACGATACGAGGCGACAGTATTAGGCAGCAGAAACCAAGGTGCTAAACCCAGGAACGTCCCCAAGCGCCTCTACATCCTCCGCAAGCCAATCCGATGACAGCTCCAGGAGGGAAAAGAAACACAGGACCGAAACCAAAAAGCCACGAGCGAGCAATTCCACCGCCACAAGTGCAGCCGACAGGGAAGGAACCCGCACAAAGAGCCGCCCCGCACCAACATCCCGCAGAAGGGCAGGAGCGAAAAGACACTCGGTAAGATGTGCAAAATCGCCCCCAGGAAAACGAGCAGTGCCGAGACAGCGCTAAGAGAAGAGATATGAACAAAAGAACGAGAAGGCCAAACACCAAGAAGCTGCCCAGAATAGGATCCACAAGCCCTAGAAAGGACCGGAGGGAAGCCCCACCAAACGACGACAGACATATCAGAAAACGTGAAGGAGCAAAACCGTCCCGAGCCTTCGAGAAAAACCCAGTCGCACCCGAGACCAAAAGTCATGCAGAACCCCAAGAAGAGGGGGACATGACGGAGAAGTCCCGTCCCGGAAAAAAGGGGCGAAGACCGTAGAAAAGCACCCACCGACAGGACAGAAGCAACGGGCATAATGGACAAGGAACCGAGCCCGGGGAGGGGCCGACGCCCAACAGCTTGTGTGGAGAGGGGGGGGGGGGACGGAAAAAAACCCACCCCACAAAACTGCAAGCCCTGCCCATAGGGGTAGAAAAAACCCAGCGGAGACCAACGGGGCCTGAGGCCCCCCACGTTAGCCCCACCCCAGCCCCAGGAACCCACCCTGCAGGCCCCGGGGCCGAGTTGTCCCCCCCAAAGCCCCAGCGTCAAGAAAAACCCAGGGCAGCAGTGAAAAGCACTAAGCAAGGGAGCCCACTGGGCTCTGGAACTTGAACCGAAAGCGAATAATAGGCAAGGGGCGAGACGAAGAGCCCAAGCTCATCCCCAGCCAGCACAACGAGGCGAGGACAACGAGGTTAGGACAGAGAATCCAAGGAACATGGAAAAACCAGGCCCGGCACAGCAAGACCGGCAAGGAAAGAGGGCCCCAGAGGGAGCACGGAAGGGTCGAACAAAATGCCACAACCATACCCCTACACGCAGCCGCAGTACCAAAACCGCATCAAAACGTCACCACACTCCCCGAGGAAGTGACAGGGAAGAGAAAGATAAACCGTAACACGAGTGGCACACAACAAGGGGACACTATGTGGAAACCGAGTACCCAACCGAGCCACAGGGACGGTAGAAGAAATGTGTGCAGTGTAACAGGCAATCAATGGAACACATTAGGCAGCCGACACCTGGGCTGACCCCACACACAGCCTCAAGAGCAGAGACGAGAGCGCCCAGGAAGCACAGAATCTGCACGTCAGGCGAACGACAGGTGAGAGGCAGAACCAAAGAGCCAGAGCCCAACCCCGCAAGCACAAGGAGGCGAGCACATAACACCCTCGACACAGAAAAACGTACCACCGAACAGGCACCTCCACCGTTGCACCGTGGAACAAGGTGGAGGCGGGGCCCTGAAATCAAGCATGGTTAGACAAGCATAGGAGAGGGGCAGGATGAGTACAGGCAGGAGCCGCCTCGTAAGGGCCAAGAGGTCACCCGCAGTCACCCGTGAACCGAGGAAGGAATCGGGTGGTGAGAACAAGAGCTGCCACGTATGGGCCAATAGCCCTGCAGCAGGCACCTCGGTTGTTACGTTCTACGTTCTCAAGTACATATGTACACCTATTCCTACTTCCAAAATCAAAAATAGCGTCAGGACGAAGGAGACACCAGACTGCACCAACTCACCTGCAGAACATAGGCGCTGAAGGGCCATGATGCAAGCCTATAAGAATGTAGCCGCCGGAGGCAGCCAGGGCGCCCATGCTGGAGAGGAGAGAGTGGCGAAGGAGGCTCCCCCCCCCCACCCAAAAACGCAGGGAAAAACCTCGTAACTTTCCCACAGCAGCACTCCAGAACATCCCCAAGAGCAACGGGGCACGGACTGGAGAATGAGAAGAGCAAGAGGCGAAGCCTTCAGACGCTTAGGGGCCGGAAGCAGGAGGGGGGAGAACAAAATGAACCACTGAAGGGGAAAAACAAGGGGGCGGGGACGGAACCAAGGCCGAAGCGACCAAAACCCCCAAGTCGGGGCCCCTACACAAAGCGGGGCAGCCTCGGGATGTCCAGGGAACCGACAACCCAAGCGCATTGCAACAACCTACCCTGCAACGCGCGAGCTGCCTGCACCCAAGGGAATTCATCAGCAGACTGGGTGAATGGAGTGACCCACAAGCAACAAAGCTCGCAGAACTCGGGGTCGAATGTGTCACCGACCCAACAGGCAGCATGACGGAGGCAAAAACAAGGAGAATCACCCTGAGACAAAGGGACAGAGCAACCCTCAACTCGCACAAAGAGAGAGGGGACGCAAGGGTCTCCACTATCGGACCCAAGAGCCCCCGTGGGGTTTCCCAGGGCCCCTAGACTGGGTCTGTTAAGGGTTATCCCAAGCAGGGCACTGCTAATCGACGCCCCAAACTACCAAGCAAACTGCTAAAGCTGAACCCACGGAACGTGTCCACCCGTGAGGGCGAAGCAGGGGGTGCCACCACACAAACGACCCTAATATAATGGGGGGGGGGGGAAAACAAGGCAGACCCCCTACCAGGCAAAAACAAATATAAAAGAAAAACCACACAAGTGGACAATGTACCCAGAGGAAACGGAGCCGGCTGCTGTTATAGGTGAAAACTAGCTACGCAGTACCCTGCGCCCCACCAGTGCTATAACTACCACTTACCCCAAGGTAAACAAGGGAGGAAAACCCCCAAACACTCGGGGCGGCCAAACGCCAAGCAGCGAAAAGCCAACAGAGGTAGACGCAAGGCGACTTGTGGAAGGCAAGCCCCAAGGGCAGTACTTACAGGGCACTCAGGGAAGGTGACCCTAAGCACATGCAGCCCGAGTACCTGAGAATACTACTCCCAGCTCACACGTCCACCGTAAGAGCAGCACTGAAAATAAGCAGCGAGACGAGACCGGAGCTGGAGCCATATGACCATGCACTATCCCATCAGCCGAGGAACTGGGGCGGGGATCGCTGACGAAGGGGTCTGGGGCTCCCCTTCCCCCTCCCGAGGAGGGGGGAGCTGCGCAGACATGCTGCGCGGCTCGTGTGACGTCATGCTTGTTTGTTCGTTTTTCTTGGAGTTCTGTCCACTCGTTTGTCGATTTTTGTTGTTAAACAGAATAGGGGTTTGTTTTGTGGCACTTACCTTTCTGGGTGCCTGTCCCGGTCGATGGCAGATATAGAATGCTCCAAATCACATGTGCATTTCTATGGGCCATTGCTCCCCGTGCCTCTGTGAGGGGGCCAGGTTCTGGTTTGTGGTCCCCGGTAGGCCTAGAACTCCACCCCACAGCGACTGATGCAAAATAGTTAGGGTATCCATATCAGCCATGGATAGCTCCGGGGAGCCGTAGGGGCTCCCCCCCCCCCAGAAAACTAGATAAAAACCATTCAGAGACATTGAAATAATTATGTAAAATTATATTTGCAGCAACTGCTGCCCCACACGACAGCTGGTGCAAGCATTGCTTAGCACCTATGCACAAATTACTAGACTTCTCTGCTCCATCACAGCCAAAGCAAGGCACAATTGTTTCCCATAATCAGGGAACTAACACAGTATAGAAAAAATTGGGGAATATTTTTTTCTGCACACCACAAGATTGTCATATTAAACTAACAAGCAGTGAATGGATTAAGGACCTGCCTGAAATTATATATATGTTGCTGTAGTGGCTTGGCAAGAATGTACCACTTAATCACCAATGTATGTACTTTCACAACCCACTGAACCTTCTTGTATACTGTATAAATAAACAAAAACTATTTGATTTCATATGCAGGTGCTTATACGGTAGACAATGCCCCTTCCCTACTTATTTTAAAAATGTTAAATATTTTAAGTATATTATTGTAACAAATATTTATATTATAGTACTGTAGGGTGAATAAAAATATTTTAAGCATTACAAATTATATATACTGTATATCAAATGGTGGAATGTCACCTAATATAAATTCAACAGTCGGTATAAAATAAAATTTGGCACAAGATAATTCTGTTTATAAAAAGAGTTCAGGTATTACTTGTGACAAAAATCTGCAGCATGGGTGTAGTATCGGCAGAGGTTTCCATTGTCAGGTGGAGTTGCACAGAAGTATACATCAGGACATAAATTGTACCTGCCCTTTTTACAAAATTCACAAATGCGACATGGTACACCTGGCTCAACAGCAACACGATCACCTGAAAAAAATCATTAATATGAGTAATAAAAACAAAGAATGCCAATCTATAAAGCCACTTTGCTTCAATAACAGCAGAACTTGACAAAATTGTATGAAACTACCTAGTTTCTCAAAGAGGTAATCTGGTGCCTTCCAATAGAGAACAAACAAATTGCAACCTAAAGACAAACTCAAAACTATAATGTCTCATTTTTGCAACATGCAAATAATGCTACACTGTGGCAACAGAACAGAGGGCATAATGTACCGGGGGCCTGACAGCCGAGTGGACAGTACTTCGAATTTGTAGTCCTGAGGTTCCAGGTTCAATCCCCAGTGGAGGCGGAAACAAATGGCCAAAGTTTCTTTCACCCTGATGCCCCTGTTACCTAGCAGTAAACAGGCACCTGGGAGTTAAGACAGCTGCTACGGGCTGCTTCCTGGGGATGTGCAACAAAAAGAAGGCCTAGTCAAGGACCGGGCCGCAGGGACGCCAAGCCCCGAGATCATCGAGATAATCTCGAGATACAGTACCTCAAACTGGACAAACAAAGCATCCACAACCAAAGGACACTCCTGGCCAAAATGAATAAAGGCAGCTGTAGACAAATGAAAGGAACAATACCCTTTCCTGTAGCAAAGAGTATGAAAGTTGTCAACACAACTATCAAAAGCTAGAGCAACCCCTGAAAAGTAATCCTCCACTAATGGAGATGATAAATCAAGGTGAGGATAAAATGGAAAGGATCTGATCCAAGGACCAAATAAGAAGCTCCAGAAGACTAGTGGCCAGCTAGGAGTGAAAAAACCAGCAATGAATGTAATAAAATGCCTCTTTCTGGAAGGGCCTTGGTGGCTCCATGTTGCTAGCTGCACTAAGATAGCTCCATACTATCGAGTCTTGCCAGTCATTAAAAGCCTACTGGGAACCAGAGACAAATACCTGGTAACCTCAAAGTGGTGCAGAAAGCAGGGGACACATGATTGCCCTCAATGAGAGCTCAAGGCCGGGATAAAAAAAAAATGTGTCAGCCCATATAGTGTGCAGGTAGGGACATACAAATAATACTCCAAACACCTTTGTCAGGGGCAACGAACAACCTTCAACATCGCACAAGGCGAGAGAGGACTCTGAAGACACATCCATGATACCTCAAAGCCCACTGGGGTTTTCTGGGGCCCGAAGGGTGAGCAAGCCCTATGGGAAGCCCAGGCACTGGGCCTAGTTAAGCCGGTAGAACCGTCTGTCAGCAGGCAAACTGACCACCAGTAGCAGCTGTGACAAAATGTTTTTTCCTCTGTTGCCCCTTAGGGGCAACAGAGGAGATTTTTTTACAAATTCAGTGATAACCTTTGTCAAATTATATCATGTTTTTATGTCTTTATTATTATGTGCCTGCAGTAAATATTTTGCAGTTCCTCTTCATTCAATGATATATGGCTACCATTCAAGAGATCAAGTCATCATCCTGCACCTTTATACGAGTTTCCAGAACTGTATTCCATTTCAAGATACAGTATAGTGATTCTGCCCGAAACGCTGCGCGTACTAGTGGCTTTACAAGATTGTAATTACTATGCTATGTATCCTCAATCACAATGTACCTTCTTGTATATATATAAATAAATAAATAAATAAAATAAATTATCACTATCTTGTCATGCCCTCTTGTCAACAAAAGATCAAGAATGTTGTTAAATCTGATGAGCTTCATTGCATGCTGTATGAAAACTGTCAGTCTTGTATGAGGTGAATAAATTGCTCTTTGCTTGTTTGTGATGCAGATTCATCCACTCTTGTGGTTAAATTTGACTATTTTAAGTGCTTAAGCCTCAGCTACTGCCTTTATCACATGCTGCAGGTCAGTATCTTTTCCTGTCATTGCTCTATCTGCTCTGAAACATTCTATTAATTTACTAACATTTTGAGCGATTATAAAATAAAACAAATTCCAAGCATAACACATCCTCTTATATAATATGCCCCTGCTCTTTTTTGAATGGTGGATAGTACTCTGGAAGTTGGAATTTCCCGTCCATAATCTTAATCTCCACGATTTGCTGATCCCAGTAGTGTCTGGATTCTCATCCTCAGTACAAGTGCACAATGTCAAATTTATTTGCTGGGGGTTCTGGTATTTGTGTACTACATATGCATTTTAAACTAGCATTGTTCATCAAGGAAACAAATTAATCATTCATTCTGCACATTCTATTTATTATTCCTATGGTTTTAAGCCTATTGTTAGTGGAGATATGAAAGAAAAACTAGGGAAAGTGGTGGGGAAGTTAGAGAACTTGAAAGAGTGAAAAATTTGTGATGATGAAGCCTCCTGGAGAAATCTTTGTTATGGCCATCCTTTGATGGAGCTGTACACTATTTACTATATAATAGTGATGCCAATTCACCCTGTTTTATTTTGAATGTCCAGTATCTTCAACCTTCTTTTTCCAGGCAAATGCCTCCCCACTCCATAATAGAAAAATGGGTAATACTTTAATAATAATAATGAAAATAAATATGAATGAGTATACATATCTGTTAAATACAAATTCTAATGAATGAGTAATGCAATCAAAGATATTATTGGAAATTAAAAATATCTACATTCAGTATAAAAAAAAAGCCCAGCTACATGTGATAAAGATACAATTTGAATACTTAACAGGGATAAAGACTCCTTGTTCTTATACCAGACATGAAAGTTTGCACCAAGCCCCTCATCCATAAGATTATACAGTACTACAACAAAGAATCATACCTAGCTTGAGAGTGGTAACATTCTTGCCACATTTGGCCACCACACCAGCCGACTCGTGGCCAAGCACCATTGGTTTTTTAACAACGAAATGACCAATGGCTCCTTTAGTCCAGTACGAAACGTCTGAACCACAAATTCCAACCTTAGCCATTCTCAGGAGCACCTCTGAAAATATAGAATATTAATCACATATGTCTAAGTATCCCTGAATGTACAGTACTGTACTTTAAGAGATAATTTAATGGCAAGATTATATAAAATTTATTACAAAATTTGAATTACTGTAACATTTATGCCCATGAGGTGTCATGCATCTTTCTTAATGAATTGAACCAAAGGACAGTCAACCAAGAAAACTGGGTAGCTAAACATTTTGGGTTCATATATTTTTAGTCTAGGTTTACAGACTAAATGGGAAGGTACCAAATCTAAATATTTTAATACTTAAACTATGTTTCTGAAAGCATTGGTCAAAGAAAATTTTCTTCTGGTAATCTTCATCAAATACAAATATACCTCTTATATAATTTTGGAGTATGCATTCCAAATACAAATTTATTCATAACTTTATTTTTCTTTGATATCCTGGATATTAAAAGAATTTTAAACCAAGCACCGATTTATTCTACAATTTGAGTCTTGGACTTCAGATACCGAGACTGTTCTTCAGTTGTGCAAGTCATCCCTCGTGTGTTATTACTTTGCACCTGCTTCACCTGTCTCACTTTGGCAAAGAATACTATACACAATTTCAGTAACTAATTACAATAAGCGATGGACAATAAAATTATAATAATACAGTACTGTATAAACCACTACCTTTCAATAGCATTGAACTCTTTTAAAATACACATATCCCAGATAAGAGCATAGCTACAGAACACTGGCGTTGTTCTATGACGTTTATGGAGTGTCTAAGAGTAATGGTGGTCACCAACATGAGTTGGTGGCAATTTGGTTCTTTATACACAATATCTCACAGTGGGCAAGGATTGTTGAAGTTTTCTATGTTAGCCATTTTGTAGGTTTTTTAGTAAGGTGTTGCACACTTAATTTTTCCATCTTTAATAAAGTACTGCTTGTTGTAGTCTTTAGAAAAGGGGTTGCCTGTTCTTAGTCAAACATTCATCAACATACTAAATTTGTTCTAAATACGGCATCGTTTATGTATGTTTTCCCAAGAGAAACTTCTTGTCAAGGAAAATTTTTGTGTTATTTGGACTCTAGCTGTGTTTCCCACTATGCACTCTTTATGTCACTTATGTTAATGTTATAAATCAGCTGGTCAAATAGTTGTTTTTGCACCAAGGTAATGCCATTCTCGCATCATATTCCTAAGGCAATGCTTGTGTCATAATCACTACAAAAACATAAATTTCTAGTTCTCTCTTTTAGAGAAAACACGGTTGTCTCAAGATACTGTTGTTGAACATGTAGGTTGTTTACTGTATTTGATTTTAGAGTTCCCCAAGCACTTCCCACAGTTTCTTATTAGCCTTGTTAGACTTTAGGTTTAAGACTTCCGTCTTAAGTATTTACTTTATGTTTTAGTTTTTTTCCACTGTGCATTCTAGTTTGTTTTTATTTATTCATAATTTAAGCTTTAATTATTCTGGCTTGACTCTAGAGGAACTTACATTTTCTTTAACCATTTGTTATCCTGCCATTCCATAGAATTGCATGTAGGGGTTGTTACTCAAATTAATAGAGTTGGTTTTGCAGTGGGGAAACTTAGACATTTAATGACAACATACCAACTCCAGTTTGTTGATTAGGGAAGACTCCCACAGGCCCCTTTAAGGGTCACAGTACTCACAGTACCCCCACCCCCTCCTTGTGTTCTGTGCCTACAGGCATACTATTGTGCCCTCTCATCAGCGAGTTCCTCATTTTCCCACTGGTCATTATTTCTTGACGTTATAGTTATTCAGAACAACAACTGTATTTGTTTTGGATAGAGGTACCTTTCCTCCGCCAGCATGCACCGATCCACTTTGGCAATAACAAGTCGAGGTGTTTTGCATTATTTGGATTGGTTCAAGATGTTCTTACTGTGTTTTGTCAGGGACAGGATGCCCATGTATATAGGTACTTTAGGCTCGTATCAAAGTCCTTCCCCACCCCCTCCTCCATGTCGAACTACTGAACCTTCCCAGGATGCAACCTTACAATATTTCCCTAACTCCTGAGTACCTATTTAATGCTATGTGAACAGAGTTATTAAGTGACATTGTACCCAACCATGTCTTTTTTTGCCTGGGAATCACACCTGGAACCCCTGATTGAGTCGACAATGAAGTGAACTGTATTATGTATACACAGTTGTTATATACTGTACTTTATATAACATGGTGAGGTTCTATACCATCTTTGAGTCAGTGGAAGTTGTGGAGCTCTTGTGTTGCCAGGTGTAAAGCTTTGTCACCTGATCTGATCATATTCAATGTGATTAAAAATTCTAACTAAATCGACATGAGGCAGTCAGGCATTTCAATAAAAGGGATTACAGTATCCTAGTCTGGAAAATATATCCACTTTCCAGAATGATAGTAAATCATTTTTGAAGTCCTAGCAAAAATCAAGGTATAGTACTGAATTTGTATTTAAGTTTCTCCAGTGTTGGACATTCTTCCAGCAATTTCAAGTTAACTAATCCAGTATTTTAGACAATTCAACAAAACCTTACCATCTGGACCTGGTTCTGGAATTGGACGATCTTCCTGAAAAATAAATTATTTTAAATAAAAATAAACAGCTGCCATTTAATGTACTGTATTACTAAATTGTAGAAAATGCATCATATTTCGAAAGAAACCAGTTAACCAGACACTTTGCACTCTGATGTTCTACCAGACATGGAACTTACAAGACCACTCAAGCCTGATGGTGAATATGATGACTATCTTGCAAGCCCTCTGCCTACAGAACAGTGGCACTGGAATCTAGGACCTCAATTTGGAACACACTTTCCATGCCGGATTTACTCAACTGACTGAATGAGAGAGAGAGAGAGAGAAAAAAAAAAAAAAAGTTCGCCGATGTGGGGGGACGAGTGGATTGCTTAGGATGTTGGGACCGAGTTCCAAATGGAGGAAACATTACAAGTAATAATTGGGGCTTTGTGAAAGCCACTGAGCATATTTAAAACCAAATTATCCCACTTCTTTTTTACTTCCAGTTGCAGAGGTTTTGTTCAGTAAAATATGGGCCCCTTTTCCTTTTTTCCTCTGAAAATGAGATTAAGATCCTTGGAGATGGAAAATTTGCTAGATGTGGTCAAATCTCTTTACAGACAGGTTCTCTTTTGTTGTTGCCCTTCATATGACTGGTTGTAATTATAGTTTTGCTCTATGAAATTTATCCATAAATCATGGGAAATATTAGGGTATAAATGGTAACTCTTAATATTGCTCCAATCNGAGTGCAGAAATCTAAAGGACGAGACTCAAGGACAGGTTTACAAAGAAGGAAAGATTGGGAAGATGAAGACCAGAGCTAACAAAGAAAAGTGAACCCAGTTCGGTAGCGACCTGCAACGGGTCCGCCACAAGAGTACCATGGAGGTGAAGGACCGGGGAGACATCGGGAATGAACTTACCGCTATCTTGCGGATACGCTTCCAGATCTGTGGCAGGGGAGTTTCGGACGTAATTGTGGAGACATAAGAAGCCCAACATTCACGTTTAGCTGTACGGATGGCCCTACGGGCTACCGCACTCGCTTTCCGAAAGAAAAGAAAAGAATCGGTCGTCTGCCGCGGCGGTGCCTCTTCCAGCTGCACGCTTACAGCGGACAGCGGACAGCGGACCCCGAGCACAGCTGCATTCCACCAGGGAACGCACTTCCGTGGACCCCGAGAGGAAGAGCGAGGAATAGAGCAGAGAGGCAGCGTCGAAGACAGTGTCATGAAAAAGGAGGAGAGCACGAAGGAGAGGCAGAAGGGAAAGGTCAGAGAGAGCAGCACTGAGGGTAAATAGGTTCCAGTCCGCTTTAGCAAACTGCCACCTAGGGAAAGAGAGGGAAGGGCGAAAAGAGAAAAAGGAAACAAGGATGGGAAATGATCACTGCCATGGAGGTCATCAAGAACCTGCCACGTGAATCTAAGTAAAGAGAAGAGAGCAGAGAGAAGATCAAGACAAAAGGGTGCGAGTCCGAGAGTCCAAATGAGTGGGCTCACCAGAATTCAGAAGAGACAGGGAAGAAGAGAGGATAAACGGCTCAAGAAGGCGACCTCGGGTATTCGTCAGAACATCACCCCAAGAGAATGACGACAATTGAAATCACCCAGCAGGAGCACAGGCTCTGGCAAGGAGTCCAGAGGTGTTTCAAATCAGGAAGAGAAAGCGGGACACTCGGGGGAAGATAAATGGAACAAACTGTGTACCATTCCCCACAAAGATACGAGCAGCAGAACAATGGAGAGGCGAAGGAAAAAGTAAGAGGACAAAGGGAACATCAGCGCGAATCAAGAGAGCAGAAGAATTAGGAGCCCCAGACACAGCTGAGGGGGGGGAGAGAAAGGAATAGCCACGAAAACGACCAGGACGAACACCAAGCATCGGCTCTTGGAGACAAACACAAAGGGGCGAAAACCGCGAAATCAGAAGTTGGAGTTCGAGGAAATTGGCGTAATAACCTCGAACGTTCCATTGAAGAATAGACATCGACAAGAAGAGAAAGGACAACAACAGAGAACAAGGAAGAAACAAAGGCGAAAGAGCAACATAGCACGTTAAAGAATATCAGGGTTGGGATCAGGGTCAGCAAAGTCAGGGTTAGGGGGCATGGGTAAACTGAGCAAAGACGGAGGGAAGGAAGCGGGAGAACAGACCAGAGGTGGGCGGGTGGGGTCCGGAGGAGGAAGAGGAAACAACGGAGAGGAGCAGTCAAGGAGAGCAGCAGGAAGAGGGGGAGTAGAAAGAGGGGAGCGCACCTCAGCAAGGGCAGCAACCGAGAGGGAAACAGGGGCCAAAGAAACCTCCATAGCAGGAACAGGGGGCGCAACCACTGAAATGTTAGGGGAAGGAGCAATAGAGCCAGTAGTAGGGGCCGAGGAAGAAAGCGAAGCCTTCTTACCCGCCGGGGAGGAGGAAGGAGAGGAGCCAGGCTTACGCTTCTGACTGAAAGAGACCGGTGTCCCAGCAACAACGTACTGGGCAACGAATTCCAGCGTCTCAACAGGAGAAGTTGAACGAGAGCACACACGACGGCCGTTAGGAGAGCGATGGACATCTGCCTGCACCGACAGGCGGCGGGGAGAGTCAATAGATGGAGGAGAAGGATGGGAAGGAGGATCGGAGGGAGACAAGGAAGAAGACACAGGAGACATGACAGACCGGGTAGAAAGAAGGGGGAACCCCTGACAGAGGACCAGGAGGGGGACCCTTCGGGACAGAACTCAAAGGAACAGAGGCGGGGGCAGTGGGTTATCAGGATCCAAGGCCCGGAAACGGTTGTGAGTCTGAAGAAGGTGGGAAGGACGAGGAGAGGAAGAGCGCAACACGCGAGCATAAGAGATGTTAGCATAAGGCGGGAGCTGGCGAACCTGGCGCCTCGCCTCGGGAAAAGATAAACGCTCCCGGTGCTTCTAGTTGAGGACAGCTGCCTCAAGCTTGTAATGGATACAGGCACGGGAGAAGGTAGGATGGGCCTCACCGCAGTTGAGGCAGCGAGCTTGGGGAGAAGGGTACTCAGACTTAGAGTGACCTTCACCCCCACACAAAGGACAGAGACAGTCAGTCCCAGAGCAGTGGAGAGCACCATGCCTAAACCTCCAGCACTTGTTACAAAGCCAAGGAGAAGGAATATACTCCTGGACAGAGCACCTGGCACCAGCAAGAATGACAGAGGATGGAAGGGTCCTACCATCAAAGGTGATCTTCACAACTCAAAGGGGTTGACGGCGACGACCATGAGGGGGACGAGTAAACGAGTCTACCTGGAGGACAGAATGGCCTTGGGCATCAAGGATATGCCGAATGTCATCGAGGCAGTCCTACAGATTCCGAACACCGGTTGCAACATGGGGCGGGAGGAGAATAGTGCCAACACTGGCATTCAACCGAGCGTTCTTTGAGAACCGAACAGGGATCTCTCCATGGCAGGATAAGGCAGCTAAGCGGGAAGCTGCATCCTGAGAAGGAGCAGCAACTACACGTGTACCGAGACGAGTGGGGTTGAAGGTAACAGACACATATACGGAATCAACGAGATGCCGATGGAGAGAGAAATCATCAGGAGGCGCAGAATTAAGAGGGAGGAGATCAAAGTATTTGGCCCATGAAGCAGGACCAAACAAGGCCTGATATGCATCAGTGCAGGAAGGAAACGAGCGAGTGCGGCCATGGCACTGACGGCGGTGAGAACCCCCTGAGAGAGAGGGGGCAAAAGGCGCAGTAGTCACAACGAGGGACTTAGCCGCACCAGGGGACGAAGTGGTCACCACTGGGGGCTGGAGGCTCGACCCAACCACAGAGGAGGGAGGGGAGCTGGGGAAGAAGTTAGGATGGTCAAAGGAGGAGCAAGGTCGGGGCCCAACGCAGCGGGGGCTACAGAGCCTGGTCTTCCAATACAGGCCGACTCAGGGGCTTGGTCGCCCACCCCACGAGCCTGAGAGGGTACAACAGAAACATTCAACGACATAAAGATGAAGAGATAGAAATTCATCAACGAATGTGCCCCCATACCCACCATGGAGCCACAATTAGAGGCAGGACATCCAACAGGAAGCTATCGCCAATCATGTCGGGGCTCCCTAGGGGTGCGTCATGAGTATACGCCCCACAAACGCCACCTTAACCCTCAAACCGCTAGGGGCCCAAATGGAATTTACACCCATAGGCGCAACAAAAAAAATCCAAAAAATTCTTTCGTCTTATAGAAGTGTTCATTTTTGTTCCCTGATCACGGAAAAAATAACAAAAAATCGTAGGTGGCATATTTTAGTCGCAATAGGGTAGGGAAGTGTGGCAAAAAAGGGGCGTTGGCAGAGCCTTCGCCAGACGAGGTCTACTCCGCCCGACCTGCCAGACGGCAGATGCCACAAATATATTATTACCTAATTATTTCAATGTCCCGGTGTGCATATAAGTGATTCAATTATTATGTTCATAAAACAATAAACAAATAGTTTTGCTGTTGTTACACTATATACACAGGTTATATATAAGTATCTGCATGTTTTGTTCACCATAATGAACTACTAAGTTGGTCTTGTGACTCAAAAAGCAACGAGGAGTGACCGCCAAACACCAGTGAGCCACTCACTGCCACTCCCTCACTCAGCACCACCTCACTCACCCTCATTCACCTCCCACAATACTGTTTTTGCATTTATTCACTATACACAGACGTTATATATACGTATTTACATGTTTTGTTCACCATAACTGTACATCTAAGCTTGTATGGTTAGTAAAGGCACAAAGACGTAGCTACTCACACAGTCAGCTGATCGGCGGCTGCCCTCAAGGCCAGACGCACTAATATTTCTCCTCCGACAATATTGGTTGTGGTGTTATTATGCTATATACACACATTATATATAAGTATCTACCTGTTTTATTCACCATACCTGTACAAATAAGCTGGTATGGTGCCCAAAGACCATAGTAGCCATCAGTAAACAACATGCCAAGTCGTGCAGACGACGCTCCTCCCTCACCAAAATGGCGGCTCCCAACCTACTCCTCTCGCTGTTATCTCACACTATACACACGTTATATATAAGTATCTACATTTGTGTTCACCATAGCGAACCACTAAGCTGGTATGGTGAGTGCAGTCAATAAATGGTGGCCACACAGTCAGAAGACGACGCCACAACCCTCCCTCCACAGCCTTACTCCTCCCTCCATCGAGCACAGCGCTAAGTATCACCACAATCAAGCTGTTATCAGAATCCTGGTCAGTTTTACCACAGTCAGGGGGCTTCAGTAATACTATCACTGCTAAATAATACCAGTATCATTTATATTTTGGCATTTGTAGGCGATGTTGTGGTCACAAGCTGAACAGCGGTGCTGTGAGCTCGTGTGGCGTGCGCCAGCCTTGGTGGCTTGCTCAATACTGACGCTCTAATACCCAAGAATGTTGGCCTGGATTTTTTTTCTAGGTGGCATCTGGCAACTATCGGTCGTGGCTGTACTATAGCTGCCCCTATCCCAAGCGGGGCGTTTAAATTATAGCGGTAGACACAAAATCATATATAAATGATGTGCGCGGTTTGGTTTTGTCACATATCATATATATATGATATGAGCAGTTTGAGGGTTAAGAACCGTCAGTCCGTCGAGATCGGGTTCAGCGACGAAAGGGGGATTGACAATAAAAGGCTCCCCTCGCTCGAGACGTTGGGTACTACAGTTCTACGGGTGCAAGAGTATGCCTCCTCAAGCACCCGGGCATCAAAATAGAAGAAGTCCAAAGGAATAACCAAAACAAGCAAAAGGTCGGCAGGAAATGACAAGCAGATAGGAGAAGAGGGGGGGAGAAAAACGAAACAGAAGGAAAAGGAAAAGGTGCTCAGCACAATTTGAGAGGACAGCAGCAGGAGCACAAGGCTACAAAAGGACAGAGGACTGTCCCAAGGAGCATCACACTCCGGCAGCCGCCCACTAAGCCCCCCGTCATGGCATCAACGAGCTGAGCGGAGAGGGGGGTAAATGAGACAAGAACTTGGCCGAAGATGTCACACATCTTTGTTGCTCAAATGTGGTGTGTCCTGGGAGCGTTGCGCGCGGCATTCTAGCATCCCGAGCTGTGGCAAATTTATTATTGCAGCATTATTTACAGTATCTATTGCATATTTACAATCATTTTTTTCACTGATATTGTACAATATGTGGTCACTTGATGTTTCATTATAATACAACAGTCATAAATTGAATACACTCACATATGGGTGTCACATGTATGTGCACAAAAATGTTTTATTTTTTCAGGAAATATAAAATGTAATATTTACATTATTTTCAATATACAGTATACACTTAGTCACACAATATGTACATGTTTTTGCACCAGTATTGGACATTTAGAAGTCCTCGAGACTGTGATACTCGTCAAAACACTTGGCATAGCACAAAGGGACCCTACACGCTGTGCACCAAGTTAATTAAGACCAATTTACGTTTCTGTGCCCTCTTTTGTGTGGTCTTGCATACAATGCATTCACACTGGCCTAATGCACACTTTCCAGTTGGTTGTAAATTCCTTATTGTGTGTCAGAAAGACTTCCTTGGAAGCGAGCCAAGGTGTGGAGCATCGTGCAAAATTGTGTTCACAATGGGCCAGGATTGTTCACAATGTATGCCAGGAATTGATTTACCAAACATTTCTAGTAATTGTGTCATTACAGTAAAACTGAATGCACGGAAATTTTGTTTACTGCCTCTTTTCACAAGGTACATATTGTAACTGTTCAGCATTGTTACATCACCAAGGAGGAAAAATATCATCTTGGTCCACTTCACTGTTTTCCATATGCACTAAACTGCCCCCACCACCATATCACATTTATCCATCAAATGCATGTTCATGTTATAATCCAAAACACAATCTGGTTTATATAATGCCTGCTTCGTGGATTTGTTCACCTTGCCACTGTCCACCATTGTACCATTATGCATGATTGTCAACATGTTCACTTGACGCCTGTCCTTCCACCGCAACGATAGCATCGCACCAGTCCTCCTTACTTAGCAATCACCATTCTGCATAGCAGTGTCAAACGCTGGCATGTCCCTTCATTTTGCCTTCCCTGTGCCACACACTCTAATTTTATTATCAAGCAAGAATCTAGTTAGCAAGGGACTGGTATAATAGTTATACACAGATAATATGTGGCCCTTGTTCAGCCATGGTGCAAGCAGTGATTTCACCACACTACCTGAGAAACCATGTTTGTCATTAGCAGTAATGTCTACATTTGTACATTATCATGTTTAACTCAAGTCTTGTTTCAGTCACAGAGTACAAAGAATTTCAATCAAAATCTGTGGCGTTTGGAGGGAATATACTGATGGAAGGCAGCACGTTCTTTGAAAAACACAAGGGATTCATCAATCACCAGCTTCTGAGCTGGTACGTAGAAATCTTGGAACTTTCCAACAAGTTCATTCAGGATGTGCCTCACCCTCCAAGGCATATCATCCTGTGGTCCGTCTTCATTACTTGGGAAATAAAGACACCTGAGGAGTATCACAAATCTATCTTGAGACATATATTTCCTGAACAATGGTGTTGGAACAGTCTGGTCTTTGCCCCAATAATGGTTTATTATGTGTTTGACACAATGTTTCATCAATATACACACTGCCAAAAACACATAGCACATAGCATAAAAAGGGTAGCACAGTAGCGACGGTGGGAGACACACGCGATTAGCGAGGTCTGCGGAAATTCGTCAATTTCACGGGACATTGAAGGATTATTGAGGCTAGATCATAGTATTTGGCCTCTCGCAGTGTGTAGCTAGCAGGGTGCTACATAGCATAGTCATATCACTAGCGATTGTGCGAAGAAATCAAAAGTGGAGCTAGTGGATCACCGGTGCATAGTCTGGAGGACAGCGTAACGCGACCTGACCTGACCGGCAGCTGGGTCGACCCACCGTGGCCGTGGAACTGGTGATTGTGTTTGTTGGGTGGTGATTGTGATCAGTGATACAGTAAATTAGTGAACCGCAACACAACGATACAGTGACTGACTCCAGAGTTTTGTGTAGATAGAAGAACACCTTAGTGAATCACCTAGTGGAAGCCGACGACGGAGCATCATCATCGACCATATGTCATCACTCATCTAGTTGTGTGAACGGGAAACAATCTGGTAGGTACCCGCCTTTCTGGTCAATTAATCAGGTGTACAGTGTGAGGTAAAATAGTATCAAATTCTTGTTCAGGATATTATATATCTTTAAAATCTCAGCGTGGCTCATTGGGTAGAAGTTACCGCTTACGGGAACTAGGGACACACGCACGCACGCGCACACGCACCCCACACCCCACACACGTGCCCCTGATTTCCACCCCGTGGAAAA
This sequence comes from Procambarus virginalis, assembly GCA_020271785.1. Classification (NCBI taxonomy): domain Eukaryota; kingdom Metazoa; phylum Arthropoda; class Malacostraca; order Decapoda; family Cambaridae; genus Procambarus; species Procambarus virginalis. The sequence goes on along the minus strand of WNGS01163002.1, from coordinate 11,070,648 downwards.
AGGATAAAAAACTCCCATAATCCTCCCTCAATCTACCTGCCGTAAGCTGACCTCACCTCACCTCTCAACCCCATCCACGCACGCACGCGCTCTCTCTCTCTCGCTCTCTCTCTCGCTCTCTCTCTCTCTCTCGCTCTCTCTCTCTCTCTCGCTCTCTCTCTCTCTTCTCTCTCTCTCTCTCGCTCTCTCGCTCTCTCTCGCTTGCTCTCTCTCGCTTGCTCTCTCTCGCTTGCAATTACCTGAAAAGTAGGCAGATGGATCTACAATTTCCTGACCAACAGAACCCAATGTGTAATAGTCAACAAAATAAAATCCAACCCGTCAACCGTTAAGAGCTCAGTCCCCCAGGGTACTGTGCTTGCTCCAGTACTTTTTCTCATCCTCATATCGGACATAGACAAGAACACAACCTATAGCACTGTATCATCCTTTGCAGATGACACTAGGATCTTCATGAGAGTAGGCAACATAGAGGACACGGCGAACCTCCAGTCAGATGTAGATCAGGTCTTTCTATGGGCTACAGAAAATAATATGGTGTTTAACGAAGACAAGTTCCAGCTCATGCGCTATGGAAAAAATGAAAATATAAAAACGGAAACCACGTACAAAACTCAGGCAAATCATAACATAGAACGAAAAGGCAATGTAAAGGATCTGGGTGTACTCATGTCGGAAGACCTTAACTTTAAAGAACACAATAAAGTAGCCGTCACAACTGCAAGAAAAATGACAGGTTGGATAACAAGAACTTTTCACACTAGAGATGCTATACCGATGATGACACTTTTCAAAACGCTTGTGCTCTCTAGAGTGGAGTACTGCTGCACAATGACAGCCCCTTTCACTGCTGGTGAAATTGCTGACCTGGAGAGCGTGCAGAGATCCTTTACTGCTAGAATCCACTCGGTAAAACATCTGAACTATTGGAACCGACTAAAGAGCCTAAATCTGTATTCCCTTGAGCGCAGGCGGGAGAGATACATAATAATTTACACGTGGAAAATATTAGAGGGGCTGGTCCCAAACCTGCACACAGAAATAACATCACATGAGACCAGAAGACATGGCAGGATGTGCAGAATACCCCCGTTGAAAAGCAGAGGTGCAACTGGTACTCTGAGAGAGAACTCTATCAACATCAGAGGCCCGAGACTGTTCAACACGCTTCCACTACACATAAGGGACATAACTGGCAAACCCCTCACAGTGTTCAAGAGAGAACTGGATAAGCACCTCCAAAGGATACCTGATCAACCAGGCTGTGACTCATACGTCAGGCTGCGAGCAGCCGCGTCCAACAGCCTGGTTGATCAGTCCAGCAACCAGAAGGCCTGGTCGATGACCGGGCCGCGGGGACGATGAGCCCCGGAAGCACCTCAAGGTATCCTCAAGGTAGGTTTCATCAATATATACACACTGCCAAAACACATAGCACATAGCATAAAAAGGGTAGCACAGTAGCGACGGTGGGAGACACGCGATTAGCGAGGTCTGCGGAAATTCGTCAATTTCACGGGACATTGAAGGATTATTGAGGCTAGATCATAGTATTTGGCCTCTCGCAGTGTGTAGCTAGCAGGGTGCTACATAGCATAGTCATATCACTAGCGATTGTGCGAAGAAATCAAAAGTGGAGCTAGTGGATCACCGGTGCATAGTCTGGAGGACAGCGTAACGCGACCTGACCTGACCGGCAGCTGGGTCGACCCACCGTGGCCGTGGAACTGGTGATTGTGTTTGTTGGGTGGTGATTGTGATCAGTGATACAGTAAATTAGTGAACCGCAACACAACGATACAGTGACTGACTCCAGAGTTTTGTGTAGATAGAAGAACACCTTAGTGAATCACCTAGTGGAAGCCGACGACGGAGCATCATCATCGACCATATGTCATCACTCATCTAGTTGTGTGAACGGGAAACAATCTGGTAGGTACCCGCCTTTCTGGTCAATTAATCAGGTGTACAGTGTGAGGTAAAATAGTATCAAATTCTTGTTCAGGAT
>WNGS01163002.1:11039068-11053532 GCA_020271785.1 Procambarus virginalis | reverse complement strand
ATTTGTCTGCAATCCCTTTTTCAAAATTTCTTTCTGCCTCTCTCCTCACTGCCGTGTAGTTGTTTCTCGCATCTTTGTATCGTTGTATGTTTGGGGGTTTGGCCTCTTCCTGTATTGATTCATTTTTGTGTCTTTGGTCTCTGGCCCTTTCGCAATTTCTATTGAACCAATCCTGTTTCCTAGTTCTGCATCTCTGTTTTGGCATAAATTTTTTGTGCCTTTATCATATATTTTACAAACTTGACATACGTCTCATTCAGTTCCTTTTGTCTAGCATCAAGTCTGTCCAATTATACTCACTAAAAAAATTTCTAAGGTGGCCATAATGTCCTCTCCTGAAGTCAGGTTTTTCCAACTGCTTCAACCTCCTTATTTTCTTCCAGATTATAATGCGTTGCATACTTTATTCCCAAAAGACATGGTCACTTTTACCCAAGGGAGGAAGGTACTGAATGTCAAATATCTCTTCCTCCTTCCTGGTAAATGTCAAATCTAGCATGGAGGGAACGTCCCCTTCCCTCATCCTCGTTGCTTGTTTAACATGTTGATACAAGAATGTTTCCAGGATGAGGTCTACAAATCTACAGGTTCAAAAATCTTCTGTTTTAGCTTCATATGCTTCCCAGTCTATGGATTTCAAGTTGAAGTCACCGACTATCAACAGTCGTGATCTATCGTTATGTGCTCTCGCTATAATCTCTCTCATTATTGTTATAATACCTTCGTGTTTACTATCTAGCTCCTCCTTTGACCATGTGCTGCTTAGCGGTGGACTATATGCATTTATGATCATTAGTTTATCATCCTCATGGCAGATCTTTAGTGCTATTATGTCAACTTCTTGTGGATTGGTAGTCATTATTTCTTTCACCAGCACAGCAACGCCACCGCCTTTCCTAATTTTTCTGTCCCGTCTCCAAATTGAGTAGCCCCTTGGGAATATGACCTCATTTAAAATAACATCTCCAAGTTTTGTTTCCGTGAGTGCAACAATGTCTGGTGTCTGCAGCTGTATTACATCGCTTAACTCCAGTATCTTCGATCTCACTCCATCTATGTTGGTGTATGCAATCTTCAGAACTTGTTCCCCCTCTCCTTATTCTTCACTCCCCACTCTCTATTGATTTTGTTGGTTTGCCTTTATGTACCACTTTACTGGTCTGCCTACCCCTATCACTTTGTAGAAAAAAGAATTGATTTCTTCTTCATCCTGCTCTCATTTAAACTTTTTGCCTCGGCGAGGTTCAGTTTCAACTTCTCTGTTTTCTTTTGAAAGATCTCGTCTTAACGACCACACTTTCCCATCCTCATCACTTTGTAATTTTCTGGCATTCCTGAGTATTTCTTCCATCTGTTTGGCACCGTTTAGGGTGATCCTCAAAGGTCGATCATTCCCTTTTACATATTTGCCTATTCTCCTGTAGTCACACACATTCTCTATGGTTGTAAGACCTTCCATGAGACCAACAATTTTATCTACTACTTTTGCTTCTTCTACAGCTCTTTCTGACCTAGATGTTATCTCCTTTTCTTTGCAACCAAAAATTATCGGGGATTTGCTCCAATCAACTGTGTTTTGCACCAACTTCGGGTTAGATGCCAATTCCTTTCTCACTCCAGCCTAATTTTTGTTTTATCTTGGTTGCTGCAGTGTTTGGCTTCCTTTACTGCTGCTTCAATTTTTTCCTTCTCCTTGGCCACTTGTGCATAGGTGAGTTGCATATCTTGCACTGTTCTATTCCCTCTGTAACTTCCTCCATCTGTGCTGACAAAAGCTGTTTCTCCTGTTGAATTTCCTTACCTAACCTATTGTAGTCATTTATGTTTAAAGTTACTTTAACTTCTTCCAAAGCTATTTTTAGGAGTTTTTCTTCTTCCATGGCTTTACAATTTGTTTCCAATTGATTTTTATCCTTGCACAAGTCTTTCACTATATCCTCAAGACAAAACTTTGCTATTCAAATGGTCATTACAGTCTTTCAATTTACTAATTATTTCTACATTAGAGTTCACTATAGTATCTAATTTTGCCAACTTATGTAGACTACTATTATCAATGCTTTCTTCATTGAATCCCACAAAATCAAGCTGTTTTGTTTTTCCTCTTGCCGGCAGCCATCTTGAATGTTCTTCTCTGCACTGGAAACACTAGGGCAACTTTTTCTCATTTGGTTTTTCACTTCCCTTAGCCCATTCCTGTTATCTCGCCTATTTTTCAAAAGCACTATACCTTTATGTTCTCTGGGACACCACTCACTATCATCAACCTGTACTACAATACTTAGGATTGTTGAAATATGCTGGAGCTCCTCTGATGCAAGTGTTGACCCTAGGGGTGTCACCTTTTGAATGTCAAATATGGAATAAGGGAAGCTCTGCCGCTCGACATAGACTTCGAACTGGTGACCTTGTAAACTCTGGGTCCGACCTCCCAGTCTGACCACGACGCTTCCTAAAAATTTTGTTGGGCTTGACCTGGAGACGGTCAGGACTCTGGTTGTCATCCCCACAACCTGGCTATGACTCTTTCCGGCTATTCTGGTGTGCGTGTGCTTGCGCGTGTGAGTGCATGCGCGCGCAGTTCTATCTTAACTTGCATCTTCTCTGCAGCAGATGTGTTTTCAGAGCTTGCTCAGGCAAGCCTTTTTTTTCTGTTGATTCTTTTACGGTACACACTAGTAATGGAGTGGCAAGGGGGGAGGGAGGGGGCTGTCTTTAGGCATGCTTGGTCCTGGAATACTTGGGTGTAATAAGTGGTGTCTCCAGATCTTGCCTGGACCCTGTCTTTACTGAGTGTTCAGGATCTTCTGTTCCAAAGAGATTCTTTAGAACCTCTTAATTCTAGATGTATCTGTTCTCATCTGGTTTCTTTCTTTCTTTCTTGTCCCAGGTAGCTTCAGCTTCACCAGGTTGTTTGGAGCAGGCATTGGCCTATTTTCTTTTTATGCCTCTTTAATCCAAAGTTCAGGAATATGCTTGGGTTACAAATGTAGCCAGTACTACAGTTTAGTCAAATTCAAAATTCAAATGTTTATTCAGGTAAAGTGCATACATACAAAGGGTGGTACAAATATTGATGAATTTATAGATAGAGCTAGTACATACAATGCCTAAAGCCACTATTACGCAAAGCGTTTCAGGCAGGAAAAAACATTAAAGGCCAAAACTTAATACTAATTGAGATTAAAGTATAAAATGTGTTGAGAAAATATAAAAATAAAAAGGGGGGAACATGGCAGAAAAACAGCAAAAATACAATTTGGTCGACAAACAGCATTGTTTAAAAATAACGGACATGGGTTGACATTATAGGGGTAAGGTAGGTTACAGGGAGTTAATTAGGTAGTGCTTAGTTTTTATCTTAAACTGGTTGAGAGAGGTACAGTCTTTAACATGATTGGGAAGGTCATTCCACATTCTGGGTCCCTTGATTTGTAGAGCATTTCTAGTTTGATTAAGTCGTACTCTTGGAATATCAAAAAGGTATTTGTTTCTGGTGTGGTGCTCATGGGTTCTGTTACAACCTTCAATGAAGCTTTTTAAGGTCAGGATTGGCATTACAGTTCAGCGTTTTATATATATATATATATATACAGTATATATAATACACATGAGAGGATGTGCAGTGACTTATATCTAACATATTCAGAGATTTGAGTAGGGGTACCGAGTGATGTCTGGGGCCAGAGTTGGATATTGTCAAAATAGCAGCTTTGTGTTGAGTAATTAGAGGACGTAAATGATTTGGGTAGTAGAACCCAAAGCACAAATACCATAGTCGAGATAAGGATAGATGAGGGAGTAATAGAGCGTCACCAGGGCAGGGCAAGGTACATAATATCTGATCTTAGAAAGAATGCCAACAGTTTTTGAAACTTTTTTTGATATATTTAGAATGTCCCTGGAAATTTAGCTTGTGGTCAATGAGAATGCCAAGGAATTTGCCATCTATTTTGTTACAAATTTGGGTATTATTTATCCTGAGATTTATTTGATTTGAGGATTTATTGCCAAACAAAATATAGAAAGTTTTGTCAGTGTTGAGGGTGAGTTTGTTAGCAGTTAGCCAAAGATGGACTTTATTTAGCTCAGTATTCACTGTGACATTTAGAGCAAGGGGGTCAGGACTGGAGTAAATGAAGGTTGTGTCATCAGCAAATAGAATTGGTTTGAGGGGTTGGGAGGCATTTGAAAGGTCATTAATGTAGATGAGAAAGAGGAGAGGGACAAGTATGCTGTACTAGTACTACACTAAGTACTATAGGCAGTACACTAACAGTAGTTTAATACTATTATTGGTTCTTCTGTTTGAGTTAGGCCTGGCATCTGGAGCCTTTGCCAAATTAACTTGCATGATCTGTCTGGATCTCCACCTATATGACATCAGAGATCTGGATTCTTTATATCTCGAATACTGGGTGATTTGGTTCCAGCCATTCAGCGTATCTGTTAGCCAGGGATCTGGTTCTTTCCCAGTTGGCCCTTTTCAGCTTTGAGGGTCAATGGGAGGAAGTTCTTGTTAACACCTCTACTGTGCTTATCTTAATTGGATCTGATATGGCCTCTGGTGCAGTAAACGTAGTTGCAAGTGTGCCTTCATCATTGGGTGCTGCTTCGTAGGTCTTGACTTTCCTGTCTGGACATAGTGCCTTTACAGTAGGGTGACCTGGTCTTCACTTGAATTTTTTTTTTTTTTTCTGGAAGAAACTCGGCCATATTCTTGGGTGAGCCGCCGGAGAAAGGTTCAGTTCATTTCATTTAATTGTGGGGTTAGCCTCTGCAGTTGGCCCTTCTGGTTTCTCAGGGTTTCATCCTCAAGATAGTCCTCATTCAGGGCATTTTCACTCAATCTGCAGATGGTGTTTCTTGCTTCTGTCCGATCTGAGTGGTCAGTGAACATTGCCTCTTTCCTCTGGGCTGTTAATCACACTTTTGTATCAAAGTACCTTTTCCACAATGTCCTGCATGCATTTTTAATGTGTGGCTCTTGACAAACTAACCTCTCACTACCAGCATCATGGATTGGTTATATCCTGCAGTGTTCTTTTATCCCTGCTCAGAATTGCAGGAAAAGTGTTCTTACCTTTTATGTCTGTTAGATTGTTCCTTCTATATGCAGAATTTTACCTGAGGGAACAATATTGATGGCTTAGTAAATTTGCTTTATGATTATTGTATATGAGGTGGTGTTTTGTAAAAAGTTACAGTACGCTTGCAGAGGGTACTTTATTGTGCGAGATTCTGCCACTTGGTGGCAGTCGAAGGTGGTCAGGGTGATCCACAAGTTGTTAGCTAGGGCACATTAGGTGTTTTGTTTGATGCCAAGTGGGACTTGAAAGGGTTCTGAATTCACTCGATTAGAGTCGTGCCGTCAATAGATCACCGAGGCTGGGAATCTGTTTTATCGTGTGCCTTTGTGATCTCTGCAGTGATTGGTTTAAAAAAAATCCACTACATCAGTACCAGAATGTTAAATTGCCTGACTTTTTCTTAAAGTTCAGACAGAGACAATGAAAACTTACATTTTGTAGCAGTCAAGTAACTTGGTCAGAAAGGTGCTTTGCATATAAATGCTAACAGTATTTTTTATTATTATTAAAATTTAAGAATTAAAATGTATATTTTTCCTTCAGATATTGCAGAGAATCGCTTGAAAGTTGCCAAAGAAATGGGAGCAGACCACACAGTTCTTGTCAAAACTAGTGATGCTGAAGCATTGGCACAACAGGTCAAAGAAGTAATGGGAGATATGCCAGACAAAACAATAGAGTGCAGCGGAGCTGAAACAAGTGTACGCCTCGGAATTTTTGTACGTATGCATTATGGTTTATATTTCATATTTTTGGGGGAAGGATCCCTTAGTAACTCCCCAATGCTTCACCCTGAATGCTACCAATCCGTAAAATATGAGCCAGGCCTCTGACATCCATGAATGCCACCAGGACCAGAGTCTGGCTTCCTTAGAGAGGTGAAGGGAAGCCCGAGAATAAAAAAATTCCATTAAAATGCCCATCAAAATCCCAAATACTCCAAAACAACTTTTTTCCAAGTTGTAACCCTAACAAAAAATGCAATCACTTCCATGGCTAAATCATTGCCTAGAAAAACTTGCCCATCACCTGATAGCAGCCCTGGTTTCTCGCCAGCAGCCAACTCATTCACAAGCCTAGCATGTGGCCAGGGCTGCCACTCTGAGCCCATTGTTGCCATTTAACCTGAGGGCTGTTGCGTGGTATTGTTATGTTTTGCTTCATGAGCGTTTTGTATCACTCGTCTTGTGTGTTTCCAGTGTTGACTGTTTGCTTTTGCTGTTGTCAGGATTGCCTTCCATGGTAGCAACCTTGTGTTTCCCTTGCTTCTCTAGGATTATCTTCCCTGCAGGGTATCAGGCTGTCTCTTAAGAGCTGCTTCCTCTTCGGGCAGCTCACTTCTCGATAGTGTATTGGCTTTTGGCCCTCTGTGAGCCCTGTTGATGGGGACTGCTTTTCTCTAGACATGTGCTAATGTGCCTTAAGTGTCATGTTCTTGCCTTGAGCCTTCTTTCCCAACACTTTTGTAGAGGATACTTTTGGGATGCCTGACTAGGGAAGGTGTACAAAGCCACACAAAAATATGAATCATGGTAATGGCCCTTGTAGCCCCCCCCAAGAAAAAGAAACAAAGTATAGTATAAGGCATGAAAATGCAAAGAAATTGGAATAAGACACAATAGGAACATGAGCATAGTGCAAACTACATAAACTCTCATACATAGTTCTCGCAGTGGAGAACAAATCCCATTTGCTACCCAGCAGCGAAATGATCCAAGAGGAGCCAACATGTATAGGAGGAACTCAAATCCTGCATAACAGTTATCTCTGGAAGGGAAATGAAAGCCAACTATCAGGGAAGGTAACTGTCTCACAGCTAGAGTGAAATATTAGCCAAGGCAGTCCTGATGTGGGTAGCACAAAACAATGCTAAGCATAAATTAAAAACTAAAACAATGGCTCATTGTGGAATTGCTGTTCTAAGGATAGCCAAAACCACAAACTGAAAATGAAGCTATGTAGTGTAATGAGCTCTGCAGAGCGATGCAACTCCAACAAACATTAAACCCGCCTCACTCGCTAGAACACTAGTGAGTGAGGTGGGTAGCTGGCTGGTACTCTGGGTGGCTCAGACTACCATCTGGTGGTAGTTGGACACATTAAGGTTCGGATTGGTATGCCTGCAACAATGATCATTTGCCTTGCTCGCTTTGGGGTTCACTTGTTCCTTCAAGTAGTTGCTCATTTTGTTGTGCCTATTATTTCTAGTATTCTTTTCTGTTTTTGGTAGATCTCCTATTCCCAGGCTTCCCTAGCCTTGTCGAGCCAGATTCTAGTCCTGGGTTCTAGTACCTTCATTATGGGTCTCGGGCCTGGATCAATTTCGAAAGGCTGGCTATACCAGCATTTTATTTTTTATCTTGGAAGACTACTTCACAAGCTCCCTGACCTTTTTGCTCAATCCTTCATCTGTGGCAATAACTAAATTCTTCAGGTGCAAAACACACACAGATTGAGCATTTTTTCCTTGTAGAAGAAGCAAAACAGTTATAGAAATGAAAAATAGTAAACAAAATTCTCCTGGTTAGCAATGATCTGGCATGTTTACAAAATTGTGCTTAAAAATAATGACATCCATTCCGTTATTATTGATGCCCTGCTGGTCAAGGTAACGAATCAGTGCGTCAGAGTTCACACTTGTACTATTGCCCAATATGAAGTGTGCATGATTAACGAGTTAATCCTTTGCAAGCCAATGTAGATACCATCCTTATTCAAAAGAAAAATGTAATTAATTTTGTTTGCTGTATAAAATACTATTTAAATTGATCATTAAGATTTTACTTGGAAAATACTTTTAATGTAATTGTATTTTTGGCATAGATTAATGATTAGATTTAAAACTAACTACTTTAACATTCAACTTGCTCCAATTCCTAATATATTCCATAACTACTTTGGTAGCTTCAAGATTTGCCTGAAGTATTATGCATGTTGGTGCCGTGTAAAAAGGTACCATGTATATTTGTAAAAACAATAGGCAACTGTATTCTCCTAAAAATAAATAAGGAAAACATTCTTTACAAGCAAGACTCGGATGAGTTGAGGGTAAATCCTCCAGTCTTGCATTCTTTATAGTACACATTTATTTAACATTTATTTTTTTAATAGCCTTGATAATCAAGCTGTAGTAGCTACTTTTAAATAAATTGTGGTATTTATGTACTTTTATTCTCACAGGCTACAAAATCTGGAGGCGTGTTGGTGTTGATTGGCCATGGTCCTGATGAGGTTAAAATTCCGGTGGTCAATGCTGGTGCCCGTGAAGTTGACATTCGAGGTGTATTTCGATACGCCAACAAGTAAGATTTGGTGGTAATTTTGTAGTTACTTCTCATTGTATAGGATTGATTTCTTGGAATTAATTGTAATGAATTCCAAAGATGTATTTACAAGTGGTGTTGCAGTAAGGAGTAATTTAAAACAAGATTAATATTTTATAGGTGAATTCCTTAACCTTCAAATGTGCATGACAATCAGGAATGTTCTCACCATTTTTTACAACTACACAAAACAATGAGGAATGTTTTCAAAGGTTTGTGTAAGATTTAAAACACCCTGTAGGTACACAGGGTTCACATATGTTCCTCGGGCCTCCAGTAAACAGATGCCATCTTTGAACAAATCATGGGCACCCCTCCTGGGTGTGAGGGGCCTCAGTACTGAGTGATGATGATGAATAGCTTATGCAACAGCAGCTGGCAGCACTGCTAGGCAGTCAAGCCCACAACATGAGCTGCATGGTGAAATAAATAACTACAATTATTTAAAGATGGTAGTGTCATGGAAGATCCTGACTGATAAAAACTATGTATAAGATTCAGATATCAGTAAACCCAATGCTAATTATGATGTCTACAGCATGAGGCAGACATCCATAGCACATAGCTGCAGTTTGTGCATCTTGATCATGAAAGAGTATCCATGTTATTATAGAAAAGAGATGTGTGGAGATGATTCATATTAGGAATTTAGTGAACAGAATTCTGATAATAATAGCATTGGAGAAACTTACTAAAATAACGTAGTGCTTGAATGAAGGTGAAGGAAAGACAATATATGTGTAAGTGTATTAAAAAACAAATTTTGGATGTAACCTACATTCTTTCTCAGTGTTGTATACAAAGTTCTGAGCAAGATTCTAGGAATTACATTTATGTCTGGCAGAGCACCTTACTTGGCATCCATCATTAGACGCCGCTGTGATTGTGCTCTCCAGGGACTTTCCAAGGGATGGTCTAATTTTCAGAAGAATGATCATTATCCTGATTACTGGAAACTGTGGGCAGGGGTCTCTGGAATCATTGTTCCTATTATAAATACTAAAAGGTCTGTGCTAATGTATAATGAGGTTGAGGCTAGTTAATTTTGCTTCCTTAACACTTTTGGCTGTCTGTGACAGATATTGCGTCCATAAATAACTGTACGGATGTCCGGCAGTGAAGCATTGTGTGTCCAAAATTAAAATGTTAAAATTTCATTTTTTTTTTTTCCGATCATTATGGGACGTGTTTAAAAATGTGCGCCAACGTTTAATCATTTCTGTGATGGGAAAAAAAATATCACGTTTATCACATCCTATGATGGGAATGTGGCATCACGGCACCTCCTGGCAAGCGGTAGGCCCATTGTTATTGTCTACTCTCGTGACTGCTGCGGCCTTCCCTCGCGTCCAACATGTGTGCTATGTTTCCTCTGCTATATTTGTTACTGCCTTTATACACTACATTTGCTCCAGATGGATGGGATTAAGAACAGCGCCATTCCAGGATGAAAGCAGGAAAATAAACACGTCTGAGGGAAAAGCTAAGTAGTGTTCGCCAAAAGTACAGCAAAGTGAAACTCTCGCCAACAAATTCCAGACTTTAGTTGAATTTTCTGATCTTGAACTTGAAAATGCCAAAAGTGACAGTGATATAGATAGTGAGGTGGTTGAAACTAAAACAGCAGTTGAGGATGAAATTGAAAGTGAGGAGGAGGAGTGATGATGATGATCTTAATACTGCCACACATGCAGGGCCTACTATTAGAACTCATACCAGGCGTATCGCTCGTACCCAACGTACCCCACACACATCAATTCTGGTGAAGCTTGGTCTACTGATAACACTGCACCATTTGTAGACAATTTTACTGGAAGACCAGGCTTGACTACCAGTACCAAGCACTCCTCTGGGATTTTTAGTTATTTGTTATGCGAGATTTGCTGAAATATTTTAAATTTGCTGTATTTGAAACAAAACTTGTGTGCATCACAAAGTGTGTCCAATGCTTCTAACAACACAAACAGTAAGTGGGATGAAGTGAGTGTAAAGAGCTTGCCAGATATTGGGACTGACAGTGTTTATGGGCATTGTGAAGATGTCAATTATGAGAATGTACTGGCAAACAGGTAAATTGTGGCATGTACTTTCTTTCAATACTTTGACTGTGAGACGACATGAGTTGATTGCTAAATATTTTCATACTCATAACATAATGCCATGCCCAAAGACAATCAAGACAGACTAATAAAAGTTAGAACATTCATGGAATATCTCGTACTAAATGCAAACATTCCTCAGAAAAATCGGTTTGGATGAAGGCACAATGTCATGGAGTGCTTTCATGTCTAGCTTTTAAGGTTTATAATAAAAATAAATCTGATAAGTATAGAGTAAAGCTGTACATGCTGGCTGAATTGCATATTGGTTACATCTGTGATTTGAAGTGTATGCTGGAACTGGGAAGACAACAATAATAGTTATGGGCTTGATTGAACCATTTAAGAACAAAGGTTACCATTTATATATGGATAACTACTATAACTCGGTTCAACTTGGTGAAAAGCTGCTTGAACAAGGTGTATGCACCTGTGGTACTCTGATATCAGCATGGTGCACCAAAAGATCTTCAGCTACAAGCATTAGGATAAACTGCCAGTAGATAAAACTGTATTCTGACAGAAGCGCAATACTTTTATAATTCTGTGGAAAGATAAGAGAGTTATTTCACTCATCACAACTTGCCACAATACAGATACACAAGTGGAACAAAGGAAACTAGTACGCAACCTGATGGAACATCTTCATTGCAACAGGTCATTGTAAACAAACCAAAGGCAATCTGTGACTACAATACCCACATGAAAGGTGTTGATCACTTTTATTAAATGGTCAAATATTATCATTTTACACGGAAATGTCACGAGTGGACGAAGAAAATCGCATTTCTGCAAATGGCTATCCATTTCTTTCTGCAAATGGCTATCCATAGTGCTTTTGTTATACAAGTACTACACAACTGATACAAAGAAACTCTCATTGCTCCAGTTCCATGAAGTAATAATTTGGTCACTGTTGAACTTTGAGTACAAAAATGGCCTCTCCAAAATGACATCATCATACATGCTGGTGATGTACATGACGATGAGAGCAGATCTACTGGCGACAATGTTGCAGCCCCCGGACCATCAGGTGTGAAGCAGATACTGTTCCCTTCACCTCGAGATGAAAATTAATCGTTTGACTCAGAAGACTCTGATTACTCCTTGTGGTGCTGCTGCTAGGAAAAAGCCTTGTATTGTGAATAAACCCAAGCATCTGAACAGGAACTTGAACCATTCCCCAGTTCACACTGAGATAAGTCTGAAGTGTCATGTCTTCTACAAGTCCGGTATAAGGAAGGACACCAGGTATAGGTGCAAGTGGTGTGGTGTGGCACTTTGTCCTGCACCATATTCTGGCTCGTACCATCGCAAGAGAACATGCTGGGTGATAAGCAGTAATGCTTACCCACAATCCACTCCACCTATAAAACATAGGTTGAGAAACTTCAGGAAACATTTTCCTGGAGCAGGTGGAGTGGTTCAACCTAATGCTCAACTCATGCTCTACAAACATCATTAGGTGTAAGAACAGGCATGTTTATTAATTTGTTATACAGTGGTACCTCAGTTTAAGAGTTTAATTCGTTCCTGGAGACAGCTCTTATTCCGAAAAACTCGTATTCTGAAGCTAATTTCCCCATAAGAAATAATGGGAAATGAATTAATCCGTTCCTGACTACCCCAAAAACCCCATATCAAACTAAATTTTTGTACCTAATTCATCTAAATAAACCTACAAAACTATGTTCAAGTTATTACTTACCTTGCTCTTGAATGCTGTAGGCGTATGGAAGATGGTGAGGAGGGGGGAGGAGGAGAGGAGTTACTGTTTGGAAGGGGAGTCCCTTTCCATTATCACATCAGGCAGTGAGGACTTCACTGGTATGCACACACTGACACATTTTGCCTGCATACCACTAGGACTTGCTTGTCTTACTAAGAATTTCTCTAAAGACACTTGTTTTTCCCTACATTTTAACACTTGTCTGTAGTAAGACATCACATTATCATTTAAAAGGTCAATGCAACGGCCTGCTACAGCTTTATCTGGGTGAGTTTTTTCAACAAACTTTGCAGTTCTTCCCATACTTCACACATTTTCTTAATCAAGGAGGGACATCCTCTACTGCCTCTACTCACAGCTATTTTCTTAGGTTGAACCTTATCAATGGCTTTCTTGAGACCCATGGTGAGATATATAATAACAAACTGTATAGTCAAATGACCAAAAATCCAACAAAACACTGAAAATCCAGGTGAAGAATTGATGTGGGATAGTCACTGGGCACGAGACAATGGTAAACTGAGGGGCGGAGGGGCGACGATCGCCGATCGACCATGCGCTAGGTCGGCCTGTACGCGTATCAACAAACTTGCGTCCCGAGGTAACCCTCGCGTTCCGAGACATAATTTTCAAGGAAATCCTGCTCGTCTTCCGAAAAACTCGCATACAGGGACACTCGCATTCCGAGGTACCACTGTACATAGGATATTGTGGTACAAACATTTATGTGAAGGAAGCAACACAAAAGGAACGATATTGTTACAAATAATGTCGGGAATGAATAACAAATGTAAAATAATGACAGTTTTTCGCATGACAATATACTTTATCTTATGATATTGGTAATGTTCTTCAATTTGCCCTTATATGCATATAATTCCTTTAGAGCATTCTGTTGTGGACAATTTGATACCAAAATGAACAACGTAACACGAAAATTGAGGTGATCAAACTGAAAAGCGTACATACACACATTTGAGTGCAGGTGTACGGATGGGTGCTCGCTCATGGGTAACACTCGGTGGGTTTCTGGTTTGCTGTGGGTAGCATGTCCGTTTGTTTTACCTTGTATGCATATATCCCTTGAGAGAATTCTATTGCGAACATTTGATACCAAAATGAACGATTTAACACAGAATTGACGTGAGAAAACTGAAAGAGTATACACATTTTAGTGTGGGTGTGCACTCGCGGGGAAAATGCCAGGCCACCATGGGGAGGCTGGCGCCTGCAAGTCAGGCAGCTCAAAGTGGTAAGAATAGTTTTAACGATCAATCGGATCTACTTTTCGTACAGTACAGTGCAGTACAGTACTGTACTAAATCTACTGATAGATTCAATTAACAGTAAAATTATTCTAAGGAAGCAAATTAAATACCTTATTAATATATACAAGCACAGACCTTGTGGTGTTCAAAATGGGAACAATGATTCCACAGACCCTGCCCACTAGTCCCAAAAATCAGGATAATTGAGCAGTCTTCTGAAAATTAGACATCCCTTTGCAAGTCCCTGGAGAGCATAATCATGACGTCTAATGATGAACGCCAAGTGAGGCGCTCTACATGACATAAACGCAGATTCCTAGAATCTTGTTCAGAAACATTGTATACGGCACCTTAAGAAGGATAAAAAGTTACATTCACAGTGGTTGTAATATACTATACATACATTGGGTTTTCCTCCACCTTCAATAATAGCAGTGTTGTGGCTAATTTTTTTTTTTGAGATATACAAGAGTTGTTAATTCTTGTACAGCCACTAGTACGCGTAGCGTTTCGGGCAGGTCCATGGAATACGATCCCCGCCGCGAAGAATCGTTTTTTCATCCAAGTACACATTTTACTGTTGCGTTAAACAGAGGCTACAGTTAAGGAATTGCGCCTAGTAAATCCTCCCCGGCCAGGATACGAACCCATGACATAGCACTCGCGGAACGCCAGGCGAGTGTCTTACCACTACACACGGAGACTGTAAAGTTAGTTAGCGATGTGCATAATATTTGGGAAGCACTTTGCTTTGTCAGGTGCCATTGACAATTGATTAGCAGCTGTGCTTGGATTAAGAGAGAACCACACCCACCAGAACAGCTTTATGGGTCATAATGATGCATACAAATGTGGCTAGTTGTAGTGTGTAAGTGAATAAACAGCAAAAAATGTTTTATTGCTTCAAAGAACATAATATGTGTGAATTTACTGACACGAATATATCGTTACGTAC
>WNGS01163002.1:10961542-11039058 GCA_020271785.1 Procambarus virginalis | reverse complement strand
GTGTCCTTCCTTATACCGGACTTGTAGAAGACATGACACTTCAGACTTATCTCAGTGTGAACTGGGGAATGGTTCAAGTTCCTGTTCAGATGCTTGGGTTTATTCACAATACAAGGCTTTTTCCTAGCAGCAGCACCACAAGGAGTAATCAGAGTCTTCTGAGTCAAACGATTAATTTTCATCTCGAGGTGAAGGGAACAGTATCTGCTTCACACCTGATGGTCCGGGGGCTGCAACATTGTCGCCAGTAGATCTGCTCTCATCGTCATGTACATCACCAGCATGTATGATGATGTCATTTTGGAGAGGCCAATTTTTGTACTCAAAGTTCAACAGTGACCAAATTATTACTTCATGGAACTGGGGCAATGAGAGTTTCTTTGTATCAGTTGTGTAGTACTTGTATAACAAAAGCACTATGGATAGCCATTTGCAGAAAGAAATGGATAGCCATTTGCAGAAATGCGATTTTCTTCGTCCACTCGTGACATTTCCGTGTAAAATGATAATATTTGACCATTTAATAAAAGTGATCAACACCTTTCATGTGGGTATTGTAGTCACAGATTGCCTTTGGTTTGTTTACAATGACCTGTTGCAATGAAGATGTTCCATCAGGTTTGCGTACTAGTTTCCTTTGTTCCACTTGTGTATCTGTATTGTGGCAAGTTGTGATGAGTGAAATAACTCTCTTATCTTTCCACAGAATTATAAAAGTATTGCGCTTCTGTCAGAATACAGTTTTATCTACTGGCAGTTTATCCTATGCTTGTAGCTGAAGATCTTTTGGTGCACCATGCTGATATCAGAGTACCACAGGTGCATACACCTTGTTCAAGCAGCTTTTCACCAAGTTGAACCGAGTTATAGTAGTTATCCATATATAAATGGTCCATCATGTGTGCATCACAAAGCGTGTCCAATGCTTCTAACAACACAAACAGTAAGTGGGATGAAGTGAGTGTAAAAGAGCTTGCCAGATATTTGGGACTGACAGTGTTTATGGGCATTGTGAAGATGTCAATTATGAGAATGTACTGGCAAACAGGTAAATTGTGGCATGTACTTTCTTTCAATACTTTGACTGTGAGACGACATGAGTTGATTGCTAAATATTTTCATACTCATAACAATAATGCCATTCCCAAAGACAATCAAGACAGACTAATAAAAGTTAGAACATTCATGGAATATCTCGTACATAAATGCAAAACATTATACATTCCTCAGAAAAATCGGTTTGGATGAAGGCACAATGTCATGGAGTGCTTTCATGTCTAGCTTTTAAGGTTTATAATAAAAATAAATCTGATAAGTATAGAGTAAAGCTGTACATGCTGGCTGAATTGCATATTGGTTACATCTGTGATTTTGAAGTGTATGCTGGAACTGGGAAGACAACAATAATAGTTATGGGCTTGATTGAACCACTTAAGAACAAAGGTTACCATTTATATATGGATAACTACTATAACTCGGTTCAACTTGGTGAAAAGCTGCTTGAACAAGGTGTATGCACCTGTGGTACTCTGATATCAGCATGGTGCACCAAAAGATCTTCAGCTACAAGCATAGGATAAACTGCCAGTAGATAAAACTGTATTCTGACAGAAGCGCAATACTTTTATAATTCTGTGGAAAGATAAGAGAGTTATTTCACTCATCACAACTTGCCACAATACAGATACACAAGTGGAACAAAGGAAACTAGTACGCAAACCTGATGGAACATCTTCATTGCAACAGGTCATTGTAAACAAACCAAAGGCAATCTGTGACTACAATACCCACATGAAAGGTGTTGATCACTTTTATTAAATGGTCAAATATTATCATTTTACACGGAAATGTCACGAGTGGACGAAGAAAATCGCATTTCTGCAAATGGCTATCCATTTCTTTCTGCAAATGGCTATCCATAGTGCTTTTGTTATACAAGTACTACACAACTGATACAAAGAAACTCTCATTGCCCCAGTTCCATGAAGTAATAATTTGGTCACTGTTGAACTTTGAGTACAAAAATTGGCCTCTCCAAAATGACATCATCATACATGCTGGTGATGTACATGACGATGAGAGCAGATCTACTGGCGACAATGTTGCAGCCCCCGGACCATCAGGTGTGAAGCAGATACTGTTCCCTTCACCTCGAGATGAAAATTAATCGTTTGACTCAGAAGACTCTGATTACTCCTTGTGGTGCTGCTGCTAGGAAAAAGCCTTGTATTGTGAATAAACCCAAGCATCTGAACAGGAACTTGAACCATTCCCCAGTTCACACTGAGATAAGTCTGAAGTGTCATGTCTTCTACAAGTCCGGTATAAGGAAGGACACCAGGTATAGGTGCAAGTGGTGTGGTGTGGCACTTTGTCCTGCACCATATTCTGGCTCGTACCATCGCAAGAGAACATGCTGGGTGGATAAGCAGTAATGCTTACCCACAATCCACTCCACCTATAAAACATAGGTTGAGAAACTTCAGGAAACATTTTCCTGGAGCAGGTGGAGTGGTTCAACCTAATGCTCAACTCATGCTCTACAAACATCATTAGGTGGTAAGAACAGGCATGTTTATTAATTTTGTTATACAGTGGTACCTCAGTTTAAGAGTTTAATTCGTTCCTGGAGACAGCTCTTATTCCGAAAAACTCGTATTCTGAAGCTAATTTCCCCATAAGAAATAATGGGAAATGAATTAATCCGTTCCTGACTACCCCAAAAACCCCATATCAAACTAAATTTTTGTACCCAATTCATCTAAATAAACCTACAAAACTATGTTCAAGTTATTACTTACCTTGCTCTTGAATGCTGTAGGCGTATGGAAGATGGTGAGGAGGGGGGAGGAGGAGAGGAGTTACTGTTTGGAAGGGGAGTCCCTTTCCATTATCACATCAGGCAGTGAGGACTTCACTGGTATGCACACACTGGCACATTTTGCCTGCATACCACTAGGACTTGCTTGTCTTACTAAGAATTTCTCTAAAGACACTTGTTTTTCCCTACATTTTAACACTTGTCTGTAGTAAGACATCACATTATCATTTAAAAGGTCAATGCAACGGCCTGCTACAGCTTTATCTGGGTGAGTTTTTTCAACCAAACTTTGCAGTTCTCTTAATCAAGGAGGGACATCCTCTACTGCCTCTACTCACAGCTATTTTCTTAGGTTGAACCTTATCAATGGCTTTCTTGAGACCCATGGTGAGATATATAATAACAAACTGTATAGTCAAATGACCAAAAATCCAACAAAACACTGAAAATCCAGGTGAAGAATTGATGTGGGATAGTCACTGGGCACGAGACAATGGTAAACTGAGGGGCGGAGGGGCGAAGATCGCCGATCGACCACGCGCTAGGTCGGCCTGTACGCGTATCAACAAACTCGCGTCCCGAGGTAACCCTCGCGTTCCGAGACATAATTTTCGAGGAAATCCTGCTCGTCTTCTGAAAAACTCGCATACAGGGACACTCGCATTCCGAGGTACCACTGTACATAGGATATTGTGGTACAAACATTTATGTGAAGGAAGCAACACAAAAAGGAACGATATTGTTACAAATAATGTCGGGAATGAATAACAAACGTAAAATAATGACAGTTTTTCGCATGACAATATACTTTATCTTATGATATTGGTAATGTTCTTCAATTTGCCCTTATATGCATATAATCCCTTTAGAGCATTCTGTTGTGGACAATTTGATACCAAAATGAACAACGTAACACGAAAATTGAGGTGATCAAACTGAAAAGCGTACATACACACATTTGAGTGCAGGTGTACGGATGGGTGCTCGCTCATGGGTAACACTCGGTGGGTTTTCTGGTTTGCTGTGGGTAGCATGTCCGTTTGTTTTACCTTGTATGCATATATCCCTTGAGAGAATTCTATTGCGAACAATTTGATACCAAAATGAACGATTTAACACAGAAATTGACGTGAGAAAACTGAAAAGAGTATACACATTTTAGTGTGGGTGTGCAATTGCGGGGAAAATGCCAGGCCACCATGGGGAGGGCTGGCGCCTGCAAGTCAGGCAGCTCAAAGTGGTAAGAATAGTTTTAACGATCAATCGGATCTACTTTTCGTACACTGCAGTACAGTACTGTACTAAATCTACTGATAGATTCAATTAACAGTAAAATTATTCTTATGGAAGCAAAATTAAATACCCTTATTAATATATACAAGCACAGACCTTGTGGTGTTCAAAATGGGAACAATGATTCCACAGACCCTTGCCCACTAGTCCCAAAATCAGGATAATTGAGCAGTCTTCTGAAAATTAGACATCCCTTTGCAAGTCCCTGGATAGCATAATCATGACGTCTAATGATGAACGCCAAGTGAGGCGCTCTACATGACATAAACGCAAATTCCTAGAATCTTGTTCAGAACATTGTATACGGCACCTTAAGAAAGGATAAAAGTTACATTCACAGTGTTTGTAATATACTATACATACATTGGGTTTTCCTCCACCTTCAATAATAGCAGTGTTGTGGCTAGTTAGCGATGTGCATAATATATTGGGAAGCACTTTGCTTTGTCAGGTGCCATTGACAATTGATTAGCATGCTGTGCTTGGATTAAGAGAGAACCACACCCCACCAGAACAGCTTTATGGTTCATAATGATGCATAAAAATGTGGCTAGTTGTATGTGTGTATAGTGTAATAACAGCAAAAAATGTTTTATTGTTCAAAGAACATAATATTGTGTGCATATTACTGACACGAATATATCGTTGCGTACCTATGTATTAACATTGTGATATCAATACAGTAACATTATTGATAGCCCAATGCATCATTGCACTTGAAAAACCATGATATAAAAGCATTAAAAATATGAATAAAATATATTTAATGTGTATTTACAACTTTGTGCATTATATGCAGGGCTAGGCTAAACTTTGATTACTGGTTAAAAGGTTATTGCATCCATCAGAACTGATGGTTCTTAATGATGCATAAAAATATAGATTAACATGTGAATAGTGAGGAATAACAGCAAAAACAGTTTTATTGCTCTAAAATTATAATATGGTGCACATATGAGTGACACAAATACTGTATTTGAGCATACTGTTCCACACATTTTATTATATAAATTTTTCAAATGACACACTATTGAGTAATATTACAGCAAAAAACTGGGAAAACAATGTGACATTAAAGTGTGTAAAAATATATTCATGGCAGCTTGAGCCAAATGCTCAGCCTGGGGCAACCTGCACCATGCAATTGCTTCATAAATACTTGAATCGTGATGTCATTGAAATTTCCTCCCTCCATCACAGCCAAAGTAAGTCTTATTTTTTTCCCCCATGACTAGGACACACATTGACGGTTAAATGGAAAACCAATTTTTGCAATTTTTTCTCCCATGCTCCAGGGCATTCTCATAAGCAGGGGTTGCAGACAAAGGATTAGTTAAATAATAGCATTTGATCTCTATTTGTACCAATAATTGGTATTTCAGGTCAAAACAATGTAATGTTATATTTAATGTTAACCAATTAAATATAAATTGATAGTTTTCTAATGATCTCCAGTAGGTGGAAGACAGGAAACTTGTTAAGCTTGGGTCATCTACTGATACTGTACCTCAAAATACTGTACCCAAGACTGCAGGATGCCTGCCACTACTACCTCAAAATCCTTTTCATAGAGATTTGGCTCACCTCCCACAGCACTAACCACAATTGAAGACTGGGGGGGGGGGGAGGGAAAAACCCAGTCCCATAATGTGCATGCTTGGAGGGTAGAAGTGGCCTGAAACCGTTAACTTTCAGGGTGTCGCAACCAACAGACATTCAGCAATGAATATTGCAGACTCTTGGATGAAATAAAATCTGAACCTAGCATGAGGAATAGAGGCAACAGGAATGTCTTGAACTCAAAACATCATCTTACATCCCTGCAACCAGCAGAAGTCAGGTCATGAGTGGATGAGAATACCATCACAAATAAACCAACAAGATCAGAGGCAAACAATGGACCCAGACTGGCCATAATGAGAAATTTCTAAGCATTGTCCCTTGTGGAACAACATTATTCCTAAGTAATACTAACCCCAATTAACTCATAAATCGGTATTGGTCCTTTGCTCCTTGTAGAAGAATAGTAACATATTTGGTATTAGGTGCACATACGGGGAGAGGCATGCAGCACCTCTGTGTGACACGAGATGCCACCTGGTGGTACACTTGAGTAATAACGCATGGTTTGTTGACAATGAGCAAACTGTAGCTTCTTTCATTACCATCTTCACCCTTTAATCAAGTTACATAAATTCTTTTGCATTACCTGCACTTCATCAGTAGTTTAACCATTTTGGGTCAATTTGATCCTGATGCTCTCCTGGCTTCTATAAGAATACCAGTCTGGTCCTGGTGTTTAGTAAGCCTGCTTATTTCCAGAGGCCTGAGAGTTTTTTCGGTGTGTATATGGTACCAGAGCCAATGCATAGGGAGCTACTATGGGCCAGCCTAGAAAGGTGCACGAAGGATTAATAATAGGAGAGAGAATATTTTACAAAAATAAGATGCGTTTTTGTTTTCTTGTCTTGGGTATATGGTGTTTAAAGTTACAGATTGCCGTAATATACAGGTACCTAAAATAAATAGTAATAATAATTTTCTTTTTTTTCCAGCTATCCAACGTCTTTGGCTATGGTTGCCTCGGGAAAGATTAACGTCAAACCCCTAATCACCCATCGATTCACACTCGAGGAAGCAAAAAAGGCATTTGAAACTGCTCGTACTGGTGAAGGCGGAGCGATTAAGGTCATGATTTCCTGTGAGTGATTAATATACAGTAT
Organism: Procambarus virginalis; assembly: GCA_020271785.1. Taxonomy (NCBI): domain Eukaryota; kingdom Metazoa; phylum Arthropoda; class Malacostraca; order Decapoda; family Cambaridae; genus Procambarus; species Procambarus virginalis. The sequence goes on along the minus strand of WNGS01163002.1, from coordinate 11,032,221 downwards.
TCATGGGGGCAAAGGTCAAATATTACAGTAAATATTATACATTATTCAGAGAGAAAATGTCCTCGAGTTTGTAATGTGTGGACCCTTTATCTTTAATGGCCTTGTAAACCTTAGCTTGCAGGAAAGCAGCTTATTTAATACAGTACAATATATTAATGTTTTCCATATACAAATTTTATCATTCACAAATGAATGGAATATTAAAAATTAGATTTGTGTAGTGTAGTAGTAGGCATCCATCAGTCTCAGGAGACTATGGAGTTGCGCTCTGGTTGCCGGTCTGGAGTGGCCTCACCAGGGCGCAAAGACAGGGTAGGTTGATTCGGGGGAGAAGCTGTTACCCAGGCAGCAGATCCCCCCTCTCTATGGCGCTGAAAGTCTCCAATGGAAAGGCATATGCCAATACGAATTAATAGTAATTACCATTACTGTACTGCAGTAGTAACCTAATGTGGGTACCACATACTCAAATATTAGGAAAAGCTAGAAAATGTGCAGACTACTCTGGTATAGTTGCCAACTTTATGCTTTTAACATTGACTGCAAGATTTTATATACTGTAAACTAGGTTTAAAGTAATATTTTAAAATAATTTAATGTATAATTCATACATTATTTACTGCTTTTCAGGATTAAGTGTGAATCTTTTAGAGAAAAAATTATTTGCACAAATTCTAAGGCGTGTGTTGATGAATTCAATGAGCCTATATACAGTATTTAAAGCATTTATCATTAAATTCAGTTAACTATAAAATTATGTGAAGTTGTGATTTGGAGGATGTTTACACTGATAAATGCAAAATAAATATTTAATAAAATCATTTTTTTTTCATTATGGATGTCAGCATTGTGTAACCTTAGTGGACCAGAAAATATGGAGCTGAAAGTGCTGTGAGCCATAAAGAATTCAGCTACATTGTGGTTATTTGTCTTTTGAGCTAAAAAAAAGATTAGAACAAATTTTTTCATAAGGATACCAATACAAAGAGCAGAAACACAACAATGTGAAGAGTCAGATTCATTAAATACTTCAGCAAGGAACACAAGATTTGAAGGAACAGAGGGAAAGTAAAATTTAATTCAATGTTTTCTTTCCATTATTTGCAAGTCATGCCTGAGGAAGACAGGCTTTGGCTAAAAAAATTGGTAGTTTCTTAGCTGGTCTCCATCACTCCCAGGCCATTTGCCATAATTAATTTGTATCTTTTTCTGGAGGTTCATTGTAGTTTAAAGTGATAGATGATTACTAGCTGGAGTTGTTGACATGTCTTAGGCTGTTATTTTGTATTTCTTTTTATTTAAAGTGCTGCTTTTATGAGGATTTGTTTAGTGTAGAATAATATACCTTTCACCAGCTTCAGGGCTGGATTGAGAATTCGGCAATCTCCTTATATACTTGTGGGAATGTCTGTAAAGATTCCTTCCCTCTCTGACTAAGGAGACGAGAGTAGCGTTCTAATCCTGGCTGACAGTAGTAAGGCCCTATGGGACTTGCCAAAGGAAGCGACTTTCCTCCCTCCCCCTCCTCATTCAAAGCCTTGCAGCACTTCCAATAAGAACAAGTCACTCCCATCTTCATGAATACATTATAAATAGGAAAACAGTGGAAAAGTAAAGAGAAATATCTTGTTATATTTTAATTATCGTTAATTTTATTACATTTAGAATTTTAATACACTAGCTGACAACCATTGTGGAAATACGATTAGACAGTGATCCAACTGCTGGATCGTTTCCCTTGGCTTGAGGCTGAAAATTAAGTTTTTCAATTAAATATACAGTACACTTGATTTTTTAATGCAAATAAATGAATGAAATATTAAAACTAACAAATTAAAAAAAAATACAATGGTGAAGGAAAGACCAATGTTTGTGTGTGCAAGTGTATTAAAACCAAATTTTCAGATGCAACCTATATCCTTTGTACAGTACAACATTGTGCTGTAAACAATATTTTTAAAGCTTGCATTTGTCTTGCAGTGTGCTTAAAGTGACGTCCATTATTAGACGTTATGATTATGCTTCAACGGGCCTCGCCAAGGATGCCGAAGCTTCAGATGAATGCTTAGTCATCCTGGCTTCTGTGAACTGTGGGCGGTGCATCGCAGAAACATTATCCCCAGTTTGAACATTACAAGGTCAGTGCTTAAATTAATCTAAGAATAATTATGGTTAATCAGATAGATTTTACTAAAAGTTGTTCCCCATTATGCCTATAGAAACTAGAATTAGCCGTATCGGGGAGCTCTTGTGATATTTGAGAAGTTATGTTGACCAGACCACACACTAGAAGGTGAAGGGACGACGACGTTTCGGTCCATCCTGGACCATTCTCAAGTCGATTGTGATGAGGAAGTAGAGACAGGCAATAAATAGACGAGAGAGAGCCGAGGAGCAAAGTAAGGTGTAGTAGAGGGGATAGTAATAATAATGAGCTGCAGAGGGCCTATTGGCCCATACGAGGCAGCTCCCATTATAACCACCGAATGAGGAGGAGATAGTAAGTAATAAGAGGATAGCAAGGGAGCATAGGAAAAGACAATGAACAGAAAAAGGGAGAAGAGAGAAAGATAAATGGAAGGGGTAGGCTTATGTTAGGTCACGTTTGTTAGAAAGATTAGAGCATTTGAGTATATACTGTGAAAGGGAAGAGTCCACAGCAACAAAGCCAGGACTCGAGTTCATGTTGGGTACATTGTGTATTAGAGCCCATTCAACAAGACGGTGTCTGTGTAGAGTAGAGGCAGGAAAAATTATTTTGGAGGAAGACCAATTAATGGGATGATTAGAATCCCTCGCATGGTAGAAGAGAGCATTGTTAGTGTCTGCAGACTTAACACTTCTCTTGTTCTTTAAGTCTGTCATTCAGTGTACGGCCAGTTTCGCCAAAGTACTGGAGAGGACAAGACGAACAGGAAATAGAGTAGACACCAGCAGCATTAGAAGCAGGAGGAGCAGTGTGAACTAGATTGCTACGAAGTGTTAGTTTGTCAAAAGGCGAGTTTAATGTCAAGAGGACGAAAGGTATTGGTAAAAGTTTTGAGTTCAGATTTGAAGGGAAGGCATAGTACAGTGCTACTAGTGTTGGAAGCAGGTTTAGGATGAAAGAAATTTTGTTTAGCTTGAGAGTAGGCACAGTTCATGAAATGCAAAGGGTAACCAAGGCGAGAGAATGATTTGTAGATAAGGGCAATTTCAGAATCAAGAAACTGAGGGTCGCTGATGCGTAGAGCGTGGAGGAAGAGAGAGATGAGGACACTACTTAACAGAAGGAGGATGGTAGGAAAAGAAGTGAATGTACATACCACTATGCATGGGTTTTTGGTAGACAGAGAAAGAGAACCCAGACACAGAGCTGTGGACATGAACGTCAAGAAAAGGAAGGAGGGAATTAGATTCCCACTCAACTTTGAAATGGATAGAAGGAGCCAGATTGTTAAGAGAGTCGAGGAAAGGCTGGAAAAGATTAAGGTCATGAGGCCATAAAGCAAAAATGTCATCAACATAGCGAAGTCAAAGAGAGGGACGAGTATCAATAGAAGGAAGAAAAGCGGTTTCGAAGTATTCCATGTAGAAATTAGCAAGAACAGGGAAGAGAGGGGAACCCATAACGACACCGAAAGTTTGAGTGTAATATTTACCGTTGAAAGAGAAAGAGTTAGTCAACACGGAGTCTAATGAGATCGAGGAAAACGTCAGTGGGAAGCAGTTGAGGAAGAAGGCCCTCTGACAGAAGGCGCCAGAGGGCCTTCTTCCTCTCCCGCTTCCCACTGGCGTTTTCCTCGATCTCATTAGACTCCGTGTTGACTAACTCTTTCTCTTTCAACGGTAAATATTACACTCAAACTTTCGGTGTCGTTATGGGTTCCCCTCTCTTCCCTGTTCTTGCTAATTTCTACATGGAATACTTCGAAACCGCTTTTCTTCCTTCTATTGATACTCGTCCCTCTCTTTGACTTCGCTATGTTGATGACATTTTTGCTTTATGGCCTCATGACCTTAATCTTTTCCAGCCTTTCCTCGACTCTCTTAACAATCTGGCTCCTTCTATCCATTTCAAAGTTGAGTGGGAATCTAATTCCCTCCTTCCTTTTCTTGACGTTCATGTCCACAGCTCTGTGTCTGGGTTCTCTTTCTCTGTCTACCAAAAACCCATGCATAGTGGTATGTACATTCACTTCTTTTCCTACCATCCTCCTTCTGTTAAGTAATGTCCTCGTCTCTCTCTTCCTCCACGCTCTACGCATCAGCGACCCTCAGTTTCTTGATTCTGAAATTGCCCTTATCTACAAATCATTCTCTCGCCTTGGTTACCCTTTGCATTTCATGAACTGTGCCTACTCTCAAGCTAAACAAAATTTCTTTCATCCTAAACCTGCTTCCAACACTAGTAGCACTGTACTATGCCTTCCCTTCAAATCTGAACTCAAAACTTTTACCAATACCTTTCGTCCTCTTGACATTAAACTCGCCTTTTGACAAACTAACACACTTCGTAGCAATCTAGTTCACACTGCTCCTCCTGCTTCTAATGCTGCTGGTGTCTACTCTATTTCCTGTTCGTCTTGTCCTCTCCAGTACTTTGGCGAAACTGGCCGTACACTGAATGACAGACTTAAAAAACACAAGAGAAGTGTTAAGTCTGCAGACACTAACAATGCTCTCTTCTACCATGCGAGAGATTCTAATCATCCCATTGATTGGTCTTCCTCCAAAATAATCTTTCCTGCCTCTACTCTACACAGACACCGTCTTGTTGAATCGGCTCTAATACACAATGTACCCAACATGAACTCGAGTCCTGGCTTTGTTGCTGTGGACTCTTCCCTTTCACAGTATATACTCAAATGCTCTAATCTTTCTAACAAACGTGACCTAACATAAGCCTACCCCTTCCATTTATCTTTCTCTCTTCTCCCTTTTTCTGTTCATTGTCTTTTCCTATGCTCCCTTGCTATCCTCTTACTACTTACTATCTCCTCCTCATTCGGTGGTTATAATAGGAGCTGCCTCGTATGGGCCAATAGGCCCTCTGCAGCTCTTATTATTATTACTATCCCCTCTACTACACCTTACTTTGCTCCTCGGCTCTCTCTTGTCTATTTATTGCCTGTCTCTACTTCATCACCACAATCAACTTGAGAATGGTCCAGGACGGACCGAAACGTCGTCGTCCCTTCACCTTCTAGTGTGTGGTCTGGTCAACATAGTGTACTTTAGCCACATTATTGTGACTCATCGCCTGCATTGAGCAGTTATATACAATTCTACTATGACTGAAAATCTAGTAATAGTTAGCAATGGCATTACAGTATTCCTAATCAGATTGTTACCGCTTTTGTGTGTTCAACTCCTCAGTAAACCACAACGAGTCTCGCCAACACGTGATAAATTTCAATCATTGTAATTCATCACAAACACCATTACCTACATTATCATCATCATTGCTACCTCTACCCCTTTTTTTAATTATTACCTTTACTAAACACCACTCCTGCTGTTGGTGTTAATATAATCACGCATCATTACTTCCAGTATTATCATCGAGTGAAGATATTGGTAACAGGAGGAGTGGTGTTTAGTAAAGGTAATAATTCAAAAAAGGGATAAAGGTAGCAATGGTAATAATAATGTAGGTAATGGTGTTTGTGATAAATTGCATTGATTGCAATGTATCGTGTGTTGGTGAGACTTGTTGTGGTTTACTGAGGAGTTGAACACACAAAAGCAGTAACAATCTGATTAGGAATACTGTAATGCCATTGCTAACTATTACTAGATTTTCAGTCATAGTAGAGTTGTATATAACTGCTCAAATATCACAAGAGCTCCCTGATAGGGCTAATTCTAGATTCTATAGGCATAATGGGGAATAACTTTTAGTAAAGTCTATCTGATTAACCATAATTATTCTTAGATTAATTCATAAGCACAGACCTTGTCATGTTCAAACTGGGGATAATGTTTCTGCGATGCACCGTCCACAGTTTCCAGAAACCAAGATGATTGAGCGTCTATATGAAGATTCAGCATCCCTTAGCGAGTCCCGTGAAAGCACGATCATAACATCAGATGATGGACATCACACGAGGCACCCTGCAAAACAAACAAGCTCTTAGAATCTTGCGAGACCACTGTTTACAGCACCTTCATATTAGATGAATGTGGCATCCAAAATAATTTTAGTTTTAATAGACTTGCACATGTATTGGATCTTTCCTTCACCTTCATTCAAACATTGTAGCAAGTTTCTCTAATAATAATAAAAAAGAATATATGGGACATCAGCACCAGCTCTTACTCCTAACTAGTAATGGCATGCTTCCAGGAACTTCAACACAAGATTCGTGGATGCTCAAACTTTCTACCACCATTTCCACAACAGCTATCGATATAACCTTTTTACGTAGTCCAGTCTGATTAGAAATGCTTTGGGATGAAGAGCACAAAGTTTTGAATACCATCCCTTAACCTCCAACCTAATAAATTACTCAACACTCACACCTGTAAAATCACAAGTGGAAAAAATTGGAACAAAAGGTGCAGAATGTACTCTAAGGAAGTGCAGTAAAAGCAATAGCAGACAATTGACAAGCAATATGAAAGGAAATGTTATTTACCTAAATATATCTACATTTAAAACAAACTGCATGAAGGCCATTAACAAATGCTAGACAAGCACTTAACACTTTCGCACTCTTCGAACGCTCCTGGCGTCCACAATTTTTCTCTTAGAGTTTGAGCCGTGGATGCAAGCGGCATCCAACATTTTAAAATATTTGTTAAAAATTTAAATTTTATCCGATCAATCTAGGAGTGGCTTTAAAATGAGCGCCTTTAGATTGCACACGATTTGATACCAAATCAAAGATGTGACACGAAAGTTGACGTCAGAACACTGGAAAGATTATAATTTTTTGGTGCAAATTTTAAAATATTTGTTAAAATTCTATTTATGCTATTATTATGAGACTAGTTTTAAAATGCGCACCTTCAGATTGCGAACAATTTGATAACATCAATTTTCGTGTTACATCTTTCATTTTGATATCAAACTGAACGTGTATACAGTACACATTAGGTTGAGGTTGTCAATTGGTGCTCGTTCATGAGTAACTTTAGGCTTTGCTAAGGGGAGTTATGCCGGGCTTTTGGACAATACAGTATATTCATATACACCTGTCGGGAATTTAATTGCGAACACAATGATACTAAAACGAATGACGTAGTACAAGAATTAAGGTGAGAAAACTGAAACGAGTATACACATTTTACCGATTTTGTGCGCTCACAGGTAACTTTTGCCGACTTTAGACTTTGCTAAGGGGAGTCAAGCCGGCTTTTGGATATTACATGCATATACCCCTATAGAGAATTCCATTGCGAACACATGATACCAAAACGAATGACGTAGCACGAGAATTAAGGTGAGAAAACAAACAAGTATACACATTGTTTTGGCTCCGCTGAGTAGTTTGTGCATACACGAACCTATGGCGGAATGTAACAAGTGTGGAATGATGACATGAGGTAAAAAAAGGTACAACAATGGGCTTATGAATAATTTACCATTTCATTTAGATTCCAAGATTTAGACAAAAGATATACCATAGCCATGGCTTCTCCCAATGTCGCTAACTTTCTACACACCTCCAAGTACCAGCCAGACCTACCATAATTATTGCAACAGATTTCTCCTACATCTCCCTTTATCCGACAGTTCAACACAGCTGTGGTGAAAGAGATTACATACTTCTGTGAAGAAGTTGACAGGTCACATTAACTTGAGCTGGGTTTATGCAAACTGAGTAAATAGGAATTTGCCTATGGAAGTGACTAAGTGGCTTTGGCTAAAACAATTTTAAAGAAATTATATTTTAAAAGAATCTGAAGATAAATGCATGTAGTGAATCATTTTTATATATATATATATATATATATATATATATAGATATATATATATTATATATATATATATTATATATATATACAGCGACAACAGGCGGCACTACACATCAAGAACTGCGAGGCACTACACATCAAGAAGTCAACACCAGCAATCAACAGCCAATTAACGCACTACTATATTCTACCCACTTCAAGACTCCGCTCCAATATAGAAACATCAAGGAATACGGGCCAATAGGCCTTCTGCAGTTACAGATCTATTCTTCCTTATACCCATTGTTTCGTGTTCTGTGTTTGTTCTCACCTCACCCCAAACCATTGTAAACATGTCACCTCACCCAATGCAGGTATTTAACTCTGTTCAGTTATAGTGTTCTGTGTGTGTGTGTGTAACTAAGTCTTTGAAAATGTAATAAGTTTTACGAAACGCGCTCAAGTGTCGCGTCAGACTAAGAAATAAGAATGAATTTTGGAGAATTGATTTTTAATTTACCGTCATCAGTAAAAACAAACATAAGGAAAATTGAGAAATTCGTGTTAGAATTATTATCTTACTTTTTCGGTCATATTTAATAACATATATATACATATATATATATATATATATATATATATATATATATATATACTGTATATACATTTTGTATGATCAAACAAGATCACTTAATATAAGTTATTATGGCAAACAAGAATTATCATAGTAGTAATATTCTTATTTAGTAGAAACTGTCATTAACTTTACTTCTACACCACTTTATTTACATATCCGTAATCTCTACGTGCAAGTGAAACCATAATAATATATGGTTTCATTACACAAGAATATTAATAAACCACCTTAAGAAAAAATAATCCCGATGTTTAAAATTTTCCTTTACGTCACAAATAATTATTTTAAAATACTCTTACAATTTTAAAGTAAACAATGATGTAAGGAAAAAAAGTGGCAAATGGATGGGGGGGGGAATGATTTAGAAAAGTTGTGATTAAATTGCATTTAATTAGATGAAGATGCTTGAATGTGTGGGGGGAAAAAAAAGTCAATTTAACTAGATGACGGTTCTGTACTGTAGTACACGTAGCATCATTCTTATATAATGGAGGTTAATGAAACTAAATGTGAGAATTACTTGGAATAACAACTTGATTGATATAGCAAAGCACACCATTTTCTAGAGAAATCAGTATACCAAGAGAATCATACATTTACTGTTAAGGCACCCAACTGCTGTGTTAATATTTTCATGGGTAAGTGTAATCACCTAAGTGCAATAAGATGTGTCCTGGAAGGATGCCAATAAACCCAATAGATTCATGATAGAAAACAGTTACTTACCATTATGTAAACATGTGTAGGTAAAATACGTGTTAACAGAGCATCAAGGGAAGTTGGTTGGCCTGGAGAGTGGGACTCAACACTTAATGTTAGCTTTGGTAAGTGAACATTTCCAGCAAGTAAAGGATATAGCGTGTAAGTCACTCGTTCACTGCAACCTGGCAACAACACGTAACCGTACCTGAAAAATAATATTTTTGTCTCACGTGCACACACAGGTAATTACATGAATGCGTGCATATAGACAAGCTCAAATATGCAGCTTTGATATTGTATACCTTTCTAAAAATATATACTGTACAGGCAAAATATTTAATCTAAGGACATACAACAAAATGGGCCTATAAACTAAGAAATAGGAACAACAATGACAAATTGAAGACTTCCAAGATGCCCAAATTTGTAGGAAGAAGATGGATATGACGATCAAATATACAGTAGTACAGTATACGTTTGTAAAAGAATGAAATAAAAGCAATGAAGTGTTTTTTAAACCAGAATCAAACAATAGAACATGGCTGTAAACTACAGTAAAAATAGAGAGGAAATGTTAATGTTTTTATGCTATTATATACAAAATAGAACACTACGAGCACAGCTCTTCTCATTTCTACAAGCTCAATAAAGTTTACAAATGCCTCCAAATAATTTTAATAAAGATTTTTCAGATCTGCTCATAAAAGCAAATACAGTTTAGAAACTAAAAAGCAGGAGGAATAAAAAGTATATTACTACAATACAATACTTTTTGTTTGAAAGTATGCTACATGCAAACAGTGACAAGAGGAAAAACTTCCTTCTCGATCAGTCACTAGTCTCCTCTCACTGTGATGTTGCTGCACACTTTTCATCAAATTAGTAGAGGGTACACAATAAATTAGTCACCACAGGTAAAAATTAAATATAATTAAGAGAACAGACCAAGTTCCAAGGACAGCTGGTTCCAAGAACTCCACTTGAAAACAGCGACTACTGCAAACTGGTCCCAATACATATTTCAAATGAGACTCGAAGTAAGAGGGGCAGAAACAAGGATAGAAGATCAGCATTCAGGCATGTCAGAATAAGGAAATTTTCAGGGGGGGGCAGGATAGAAGAGAACCAAAACTATAACAAAAGAAACAAGCAGGAATTAGGAAACAAGAATGATACAGAATCCAATGTTTGGAAAACAACCGAAACTACTATAAAGCCACATGAGGAGGAACAGTGCTAGTAAAGCATAATCAGGAGAGGGATAAGGATTTGGGATAAATGGGAATAATCAGTGAATGATAATAATTACACTAGATCTGAGGAGGCCAAACAAAAACATAAGGAAATTGAGGCACTGTACTAAAGTTTCAAAATGATCTTAAATAAGAACATGGGAACCTTACAGAGGTAGAGAACAGGACATTCTTTCAAGAGAGTAAGCAACACAGAATTTACAATAGATTATTTCAAATTAGCTTGAGGATCTAGATAAGCTGCGAGTAAAACATTTTCAATATTCTACAAATACATCACTGGAGTGTGAAACTATCAAATAACTGGAAGATGGCTAATGTCATACACCTAAATATAGAGATGGGTGAATAGGAGGCATTAGACCACAAACCTATATACTGAACGTGTACATCAGGAGACAAGTCGATAAAAAACAAACATATAAGTAAAATAAACAAAGAATAAACAGATTGTGACAAATTTTCAACATGTGAACATAGACCCAAAATTGCTTGTCAAACCTGCTAGTTATATCAAAATCAATAATCAGTGAGGAAAGAAAAGGATGGATTGACTTCACCTTCCAGAACTGCCAGTAGGTCTTGACCCTATTCCACACTAGAGGTTGCTACTCTAACTTAACAGGCTGAAGTAACTGGAAGTTACGTGTTGAACCCAGTGAGAGAACACCTACCCAACAAAAAGATATTACAGTAGTGATATTTAGGGAACAAGACTGTAGTTGAAGTAACAAGCTTGATACCAGTACCACAGATCAATACCAGGACCAATGACAGAAAAATAAGATCCCCATGATGCAAAACTATTGAGATGAATCAGAACAGGAAGCTTGCAAAATGCTTCAGGTGGACCTGGGTAAATTAAAGAGATGGTCCCCTTTAATCAAAGATAATGTATGGGGATGAGATTTCGGACCGGGTGAAATGATCACAGCAACAGTTCAAGACATATGCTCAAGTTGGAAAAGAATAATCTGTAAGTAGACAATTCGTGGCCAATCACCAAAGGTTTACCTAACCAGGATAACTTAAGCAATCAATGCAAAGCTGGTTAACATTCATGCAGCATTCAGGAATCCACACAAAACCTTTCAAGATGTGGTATAATAGCTACAAGGCAGGTTTCTGGAGTTAAGACTTCACTCTCCACAGACAACTAGGGACACACAAACACTGACCCATCCATTTACACACCCTTGCACAGTTTTATATTAGAGTATGCCTGTGGTAAACAAGTTTACTGTGTTTGGGAACTGGACTTTTATTCCCCATGTGTTACTTATAACATGGTTTCCCAGGAACATAATTACAGTACCACATTCTACTAGGGGCCATTCTATAATATTTATATTTGATGCTTAAATCAGTGTATAATGCATATAAACATACTGGATAAATTAGATATCATTGGTAAAGTTACAATATGCACTATATTAAGACAAACATTACCAGTAAAAGGTATCTATAATAAACAAAATTAAAAATACAAGCTACATATCCTAAACGGCAGGTAAGGCATCCATAACACCAGTTAACCAAGTACTTCTATGTAGAGGGGAATAAATACAGAACATACCTCCTTGTGTCCTGCATACATAAATGCATCCGAAACCTGCATGTTTAAGGCGAGTTCTGCAGTGTGTGCACCATGATTTGATATGATGTAGGCCAGCGGTAGTGGTGTGCGTACTGTTCCTTGTGGAACAACTTCACAGTCTACCCAGACCCCCCAGTGTTCTACCACCAGTGACGGTAAGCCCACACTCACGCTCACAGCTGGCGAGTCATTGTCCGATCTGTACATGGCGTACAAATGAATACAGTATACTATATATATATATATTGAATATTCTGCATATTCATAAATTTTCTCTTTTAATTTATAACAAAATATTACATTTAGATTAAAAAAAATTATAACATACAATACTCTTAAGCTTATACAGTATTCATCATCTATTTGTTATTATTTACATAATTTTTGGTATACAGTACAAATAAATAAAAAAAGTAAATAAAATAAAATAAAAATTAACAAAATCCTGAAGAATTTTGCTTTAAGAAATATTAGACATAATTCAGATGAAGGTCCTTAACCCTTAAATTACTTATCTCATCATATGATGCTTTGACCGACTTGCAGTAAATTGCACATCGCATCATATGATGCTTTGGAGTACTATGCAAGATTTAAACGGCCTGCAGATACACGGGGTTCACCACACCTTTATCAGGCTCTTGTAAACAGACGCCATTTAAAAAAAAAATCGTGGGCCAAATTCCCGGGTGTTAGGGGCCTCAGTATTGAGTGAGCTACCAAGCCTGACACACGCAGCATGAGCTCACAGCACTGCTGTTCAGCTTGTGACCACAGCATCGCCTAAAAATGCCATAATATACTTGTTCATGCTATTATGTAGCAATGATATTATTACAGAAGACCCCTGACTGATAAAACTGACCAGGGTTCTGATAATAGCAGGATTGGGCGATATTTAGCGCTGTGCTCCATGGAGGGAGGAGTAATGCTGTGGGAGGGGAGGGTAGTGGCATTGTCTTCTGACTGTGTGTGGCCACCTTTCATTGACTGCATTCACCATACCAGCTTAGTGGTTCGCTATGGTGAACACATATGTAGATACTTATATATAATGTGTGTATGGAGGGTATAAACAGCAAGAGGAGTAGGTTGGGAGCCGCCATTTTGGTGAGGGCGGTGGCGTCGTCTGCACAATTTATCATGTTTACTGGTGACCACGATGGTCCTTGGGCACCATACCAGTTTACTTGTACAAGTATGGTGAATAAAACAGGTAGATATTTATATAAAATGTGTGTATATAGCGTAATAACACCACAAACAGTATTGTTGGAGGAGAAATATTAGTGCGTCTGGCCTTGAGGGCGGCAGCCAGCTGACTGTGTGAGGTCCTACGTCTTTGTGCCTTTACTCACCATACAAGCTTAGATGTACAGTTATGGTGAACAAAACATGTAAATACTTATATATAACGTCTGTATATAAAAGCAAAAACTGTATGGTGGGTGAAGAATGGTGGCAAGTCAGGTGAGGTGAGGGAGGGAGGGAGTGGCAGCCAGTGGCGGGCTGCCACTGGCTGCCACTGCCACTCAGCATACCAACTTAGTGGTTCATTATGGTGAACACGAATGTAGATACTTATATATAGCGTCTGTATATAGTGAATAAAAGCAAAAACAGTATTGTGGGAGGAGAATGTGGGCGAGTCAGGTGACTTGAGGGAGGGAGGAAGTAGCAGCCAGTGGTGGGCTGTCACTGCCACTCAGCATGCCAACTTAAGTGGTTCGTTGTGGTGAACACAAATGTAGATACTTATATATAACGTCTGTATATAGTGAATAAAAGCAAAAACAGTATGGTGGGAGGACAATGTGGGCGAGTGAGGTGTTGAGGGAGGGCGCGAGTGGCTGGCTGGTACACGCCGGTCACTCCTCGTTGCTTTTTGACTCATAATAGCAACTTAGTGCTTCGTTATGGTGAACAAAACATGCAGATACTTATATATAACCTGTGTATATAGTGTAATAACCGACAAAGTATTTGTTCACTATTTGATGAACATAATTGAATCAACAATATGCACACCATATTTTTGAGTACAGCGATGATTCACTCATTTTATTATATAAATATATCACACTACACACTATTGAATAATATTACAGCAAAAAAAACTACGAAAAATCAATCAGAGACATTGAAATAATTAGGTAATTATCTCTTTGTGGCAACTCCGGCCTGACAGCTGGGGAGCAACAGACCATCTGGGACGCACGCTGAGTCAGCGCCTGTTTTTTGCCAGACTTCCCCGCCCTATAGCGGGCAATATATGCCACTTACGATTTTTTATTATTTTTCCCATGATCAGTGAACACAAATTAACAGGTTAGGAAGAAAAAAGATTTTTTTTTTTTTTTATGCGCCTGTGGGTGTCAAATGGTATATAGCCATGCGCCATTTAAGGGTTAATTTTCATGAATGTTCAAAACGATTGTAAAATGTCCAAAATGGTCCAGCTGATTTGTTGGAGAAATGCAATCTTGGCTGGGAGGAGGAAGATGGTTCAAATATTAGCAGTGGCACTAGCACTGTTTTAGATATTAAATAGTAGAGAGTTACGATTATGGAATTTCACTAGAATCCTCCCCCTTTACAGTATGATTGACAACTTCCATCATACAACTTCCAACCAATTATTGTCCAACCAATATGATGGACAACTTCCAGGAGAACCTGTATGCAAAGTGATTTCACCCATCAAGCATATTTCTCATGTTCCAGCCTCAAAACCTATTTTTAGAAAGTAGATGGTTGACCCATATTAAAGTCAACAAAACCCCCAGCAAAAATTAAAACAACCCACATAATTTGGTTTTAACCACTGTGCTGCTCGCCTTCCAAATATGGCATACCCCCCCTTCCCTATGCGCAGGAAATAAATTCTCTGGAAACAAATTTTTGTTTTTGAAAATGTTAAATACCTTTTCCTGATCACAGATATGTAAACAAATAATCAAAATTGTAATTACTTTGGCCGCAATGGGGTCCGGAAAATGGCGTGTGATGTCACGATTTGGGGGTCGCCCATGACGTAGACTCCTGAAGCCAGTCGCCTGCCAGCTTCAACATGCACGAGTTGCCACAAATATTTTTTTTTTCATTTTTTTGTGTACATTTCCAAATACATTTGTTTTGTATTTTCTTGCCAATCCTATGTATAATGAACATGTACACAATATTATGGCAGTAGAACATCCGTACTGATATATTGCTCATATATCCTATGTTTCATGTTCATTTATGTATATTTACAACATATTTACACACTATATACATTCACCATCAGCACACTCAGAACTCCGCAAGTGTGAGCTGCCACACCCAGCCAGCCCTCCCTCACTCCTCCAACACCTAGCTTACTCCTTACACCTTACTCACCAACATTGCTCCTCCCACCATACTGCTATTGTTTTTATTACACTATTTACACACATTATGTATATGTATCTACACGTTTTAATCACCATAACTATGCAAGTAAGCTGGTATTGTGTCCAAACAGCACAGTAGCCACCATACACTGCATGAGAAATCACACAGCGGCCAGCAGATGACGCTACAATTACGACGCCACCGCCCTCACCAAAATGGCTCCTCCCAACATACTCCTAGGAGTTGCTGTTATTACACTATATATACACACATTGTATATACTCGTGTACATATGTGTTCACCATGGCAAACCAATAAGCTAGTATGGTGAGCAAAACAAGAGTGGCTGCCACACACAGTGACGCTATCTGGATTCCCTCCCTCACCAAAATTCCTCCTCCCACAATACTATGCACATATGTACATGGGTATATACACACACACTGTATATCTCTATGTACATATGTGTTCACCATACCGAACCGCTAAGTTAGTATGGTGAGCAAAACAAAGAGTGGCTGACACACACAGTGACACTACCTGGATTCCCTCCCTCCTCTCACAATACTACGCACAGCACGAATTATCACCACAATCCTGGCCACTAAATCCTGTAAATGAATAATTTACCACAAGTTTATTTTGTAAAGGAACATAGGAATTCGTTTGAAGATTCCTAGATGGACGAAATAATGCTGTGGTGCTGTGGCTAACGCTGTGAACATCGTGAACAGCATTGATTCACTGATATTTGAACATTGTACACAGTCATCATCACACTCAAGCTCTTCTTTAATAATATCATGGCTAAATAATTACCCATGATAATTAGCCTCTCAGTTATATATATATATTTTGACATTATTAGGTGATGCTGTGGCCACAAGTTGAACAGCAGTGCTGTGAGCTCATGCTGCGTGCGCCAGCCTTGGTTGCTCACTCAGTACTGAGGCTCTCACACCCGGGAATGATGCCCACGATTTTTTTTTTAAATGGCGTCTGTTTACAAGAGCCCTAAGGAAGCTGATGTGAACCCCATGTAACCGCGGGAGTTTTGAATCATACACTAAAAATATAATATCCCAGAGGTGCGTTGCGCACCCCCTGTCGAGCGCCTGTAATCGCGTTGCGCAGTTCAGCGTTTAAATAGGTTGAAATTAAAAATTCACTTGGCTTATATGATTGACAACAGGTCTGAATTCTGGCTCTACTTCCTAATTAAATTTGCACATTCCCCACTTCGCTGAACAAGTATTTGGAAATTCAGTGAAGCAGGAGAGTAAATCAAGTCTAGAAAGTGTGATGCAATTGATTCATCAAAACAAAGTTTGCTAAATTGAGATTGCACCCAACAGTGTTGGCATGGCTGTTGGCAGTAAGCAAATCAAGAATATAACAGTGAGCAAATCAAGAACAGAAATTTGCTTGTAACTTTCAAACTCATAACTAACTCAAGTTTTTGATAGCTGCATGAATTAAAAGATGGTCTTCAATTGGTATGAGTAGTATTTCTGTTAAGAAATTAAGTACATGTGTGTGCATAGAGCTATATAAAAATAAATTGCAGGATTTTGTTGGAGAATAAATAAGTAAATAAATACATTACGTACATACACATTACAAATTACAAAATACATTACAAAATACTCAGATTTATAATGATGTTGAGACTGGCTATGTGTGGAGATGCTGCTTTATGAAACCTTTGCTAGTAGACTAGAAGAAGTGTGCCAACCCATAAGATTAAAAAAAAAAAAAAAAAAAAATTGGCCATGTTGAATGTTAAATGCTGATGGCTCTCTCAGACTAAAAATATAAATGGCAGGTACTCCAGCAAGACCTAAATATAAAAAACACTGCTTGCACAGTCCCTCTACTCTATTACCATACCAAAATGTAGATATTAAAGTACAACAAGCCATCATGTGTATTGGACTATTTACTGTGCATCACAAATATTTTGATGCACTAGTAGTAGTACTCAGTCTCAGGAGATTATGAAGTTGTGCTCTGGTTGTTGGTCTGGAGTGGCCTCTCAAGGGTGCAAAGCCAGGGTAGGTTGATATGGGGGGGGGGTGGAAGCTGTCACCCATGCAGCAGGCCCCCCTCCCTTCTCCACAATGCCGAAAGTCTCCAATGGAAAGGCAAACACCAATACGATTGGTTACAGCACAGTCGTAGGAAAGATCAGAACGTGGTTGAAGGCAACAACGAACTGCCTCTAGGGGCTCCAGCTCCGGAGTTTACCTTGAAGTTGGTAAAAGAAAACACAGGGACTCCAAACCCAGAGACTGCCGTGGTCAGAGCCAGAGAAGAACCACCCCAGCAAGGGCAAGAATAACCCCAGACTCAGGGCGCATCTGATCCCACGATCGTCGTCACCCCTAAATCAACACAACAACAACCCCAGACTCCTGAAACAGAACTTGGGCCACACAAGCCCCAGGAGGTGGACGTCCGAGCCCCGCACCTACAGGTTTCACACAGAGATCGTCACAGCCCCCTTTCACCTGAGGTCAGCTTCCTTTATGACCCAGCAGAAGGAAGAGTAATAATTATTAATTACAACATTTATCATTATAATACAGCCTGAACAACCAGAGCGCAACTCCATTGTTTCCCAAGACTGAAGGAGGCCTACTACTACTACTAATTGCACTAGTACTATAACATACAGCATATAATCATTTAAAGTTAGTCTACTGTTACGCAGTAGTGATATTGTATTACAATGTTCTTATAAAAGTGTCAGTTGAGTATATTTATACAAATACTGTAATAAGTATTTTGATTTCCACAATTGTCATAATTCAATAAAGAGTTAAGTGAGATTAGAATAATTATCCCCAAGTAAATTATATATTTTCAACATTAATGTATAATTTAGGTATTAGTAACCGAGCAAGTATTGACGGATACTTATACTATTCCTATGATAGCACTTAACCAACATTAATATGCCAATGCTATAATTTAATTTGTTGTTCATTTGCCAAATTTGCAGTCATGTTAATCTAATGAGATGCAGATACGATTAACACCTCTTAAATGTCATGTTCATACATTCTGGGGGAATAGCACAAATACATGCTAGTATATAGCGTCTTGCACAAAAATAGCACTGCTTATAAACTCACCTTTTCCAGTACAGGACATACTGCCCGAGAGTTAAAGCTGAATTAGGAGTTGCCTTTTTGCCAAGAAGAATGCAGAAGCAATCAACACCCATTTCTCCCTCAGACAGCACTGTATTCATTATCTGTGACTTTACTTCTGTCCCAACTTGATTAACTTCATTAGCCTGGAAATTTTATGCATAAATATTAATATATTCAGCGAGAAAATCAGTTTGAGTAGTGCGGGGATTTGAACCAGCATCCTGGTGAATACCAGATGCACACCTTATACAGAAATATTAATGTATTCAGTACCCTCTCTCATATTGTACTTGGGTCACACCACATGTCATGCTGTGTATTTAAGGTCTACTGTAATCCAATCCATTTACTTATAATTTTCCCAATTTAATAGTGAAGGATGAACTTTTTAACTGTTGACTGCCTTTTTCTATGGCCATGCCCACACTGTAGTAGCACTTGGCATTCTGCTTTACTTTCTCTACCCCCTACATGTAAATGCTGGAACTGTACCCATCATTTCCCATTCTTTGTTTTTCATTTTCCCTTTAAACGTTCTGCATTTTTATATATTTCCCTTCTACCTTCTCACATGTAAGTGTATGGAGGTACGTACTCCAGCCCTCATGGATGGTTCCTTAAGTTTTATTCTCATGACACTAACTTTGTGGTCTGCTCCATTTTCTTAATCCTAAAATGATATTTGATTTATTACAGTATCATCAGAATCACCATTCTGATGATACCTTATTCCTCCATTTTGATGGGATGGGGAGATTAAAGCGTAGTGGAAAATAGGAAAGCAATTTAGTGAGAAAAAGTTTAAGACATTTGTTGTTCATTTAGTATAACTACAAATTTTGTGTCAAAATGTTCACAAATGAATTCTGTAGACAATAGATGTAAAAACAAAAGTGTATTTATAATATACTGGACTCATCTACACTATGTATTATCTATGAAGATTTTAACATTCCTAATTTATTATTCATCCCAAATAAAAATTAAAAACACAGAAATGTGTGTAAGTGATTGATCTATACACCAGTACAAATAAAAACAGTATAGCTAATAATTTTCTTTTAGGCAATTTGCAAACGAAAATAATAATGTGCATGCTCAGAGCTAACATGGTCTGCCCGTGAAGTAAAAAAAGTTTACTATCACTTTACATTTTCTAAAGTATCTGATGGGTAGTAGTAGCCGCGGGGACGATAAGCCCCGGAAGCACCTCAAGGTATCCTCAAGGTAAGGTATGGGTTATAACTACAAATTTGGTGTCAAAATGTTTGCAAATTAATTCTCTTGAGTACAGATGCAAAAAAGTACTGTATATTTATAAAAGATTATGAATGACAGCAATGATTACACGAAAGTTTATGTTGGAAGCGAGTCCTCATGGGCGAGAGGGAAGTACGCTGGTAGGTCTACTCATGCCCTAGATATTCTCTGCTCACACAATAACAGCAATTTTCATAAAGTTTTGGATAGTTGATGCAAACAGAATAGTTCCAGAACTGAAAATCAAAAATTTAGCAACTGGACGAGCCATTTTAGTGTCATCGGAATATTCGTTGTCAGAGTATGGATGATGTCTTTTAGCATCATTGGCATGCGAGTTAAATGCAGTTGCTTTTTGGTGGCCAGGAACCAAACTAATATACTGTGTATAATTGTAAAGACGAGAAACAGTTCTGAGAACAGACCATATACTTTACGAATGGCCTTCAGTAACAAAGTTGAGTTAGTTGAGAAGATATTTGTGCTTCACCCTGTGCTTCACATAAGTTGTGCATATAATAAGTAAACAGACCACTTGTTTTTACACACTTTAGACCTTCAAGCATCTCTAGCATTTGAAAAAATTAATTAATTAAAAATCCTATCTTAAAAATACTAAATGGGAAGCATTTTTCTAGGCTTTCAGGTCCCAAGAAGCAGAAATGGGTCCCGTAGGATTATATTATTACCGGTATTTAGCATTAAATTGTTAAAACAATATGAAGTTTTTCCATCAAATATTTATGATAATACACAAGTTCTTTTAGTAATGCTTATAATGTAATTATGAAACATTGCCTCAATAAAACACAAAAAATACTAACCAGAGCCAGAGAAGAGTCAGTGAGTGTAATGGGGACATGTGATGTACACTTAATTTTGGGAACCACCAAGAAGCACTCGCCACCAGCTACTCTTGATAATTTTTCAAATTTTAATGACTGGGTTTCCACAGTGACCTGTATGAAAGAATATTTCTTCAAGAAATAACACTATTGAACAATAACTTCTTCACAAAAATAATCATACTGTATATGAAATTAAATAAAATTTGCATTAACTGCCCATAATAGTCAACATTGGTTCATTTCTTTTAGTTTCCTTTTACACTGCTGTCCCTGAGGTACTGAACTTTAGATTATTACCTCCTATGATATCCTGTACTTGGGACTAGAGCTAAGGAAAACTGGGGAAAAAATCTTTATTAAAATACTGTACAACATCTGTCTTGTGCTAAGGCAACACTTATGAAATGGGAAAGTAAAGCTTTATGAGCAGGCCACTTGGTTGTTACTTTAAGCAACATCCTGCTGTTCCAAAGAGTTAGGGTGGAAATTTTGAAGATAGCATTTTAATGGGTAATATATGAGGGTGTGTGTTGATCACTGCTATACCTTCAACAGCAAAATGTCACCTGCTACATAATATTTTCAGAATTTCCCAGACAAAAATGTATCTGTCAATGTTACTTGCTGAAAAGTACAAGATGGGAAAAATACACTGCTATTTAATGCAAAATTTGTTGAAAGAAAATGGGAAAGTTACAAAGTTTAAGAGATGATGAAGCTTTCTCACTGACAGTTATTTAGCTCCAATTCCAGTTATCTGGAACTTCAGTTACCTACGCACTCAAGAGATACCAATTGATATGGAGTCAAACTATTTCTTCCACTACATCCTGAAGACACTGATAGGTAAGTACAGAAAGTCATGTCCCATAATGGAGGAAGGTCAGTATAAATGCTTATGCAGCATGATACTGATAAAAGTTAAATTTTAATAGGTATTCTTACCTGAAATGGAATTCTTGCCTGGAGAACAATGCTTTTCTCGCACACACAAGGACAGTGAACAACCGAGCCACCAGATGATACTGACACAGTATATTCAACCTGTTTGAAAAAGATGTAAACATTGTCCATTTAATAACAATATGTGAGCATATTAATTTTTTATCACCTTTTGTTTTTTGTCAGTTTACTACTTTGCCTATTGGGTCTTTCATTAAGCAATAACAAGAAATACAATCGCCCAGTGAATCAGGTCACTGAGCTTACAAGAGTTGCATGCAACTCGCCCCAAATGATGGAGGGAAAACAGCACCTACCGATGCAAACTCCAGGTGTGCAAATCACAGAAGACACGCATTCTACCAATTAAAGTATCATGTACCCAGTGAAGGTTTGGCATATTGAACCTTACAGATTTGGTGCATTGAGGCAGCAAAGGAAACTTAAGTAATTTTTGTCAACAAGGGACATCATATTAGCCACACAGGTAAGCTAGAACACCACACGAAGGTGTGGATTGTATTAGGTGGCACTGATGGCAAACTTTTATCCAATAAATTAGTTAGTTTTCCTAACACACACACACACAAACTATTTTTATCTTATTTAAATGCATGTAAAATTATTGACAAGGTTAATCAGCTTCATCACATTAGCTATGAAGAAGAAACACGGGCAATAATTCCTCACCTTGAGTGTCAGTACTCGTTCAGATGCAGTGAGAGATTTGACATAGAATGTCATGGATGATTCTTCTCCAACACCTAATTCTCCACTACTGAAGCTGTTTATTTGAGACCCCAACTTGTCACTGAGTAGACCCGATGATGTACAAATTTGTGCTGCGCAAACATGAAAGCAATATATATAATTAGAAATTGTTTAATATATTTTGTTATAAATACATTAAAATTTGCTTAGATGTGTCAAATTTTCCAAAGAAGCTGACCATGGCACTGGTAGGGCTGCATAACACTTCTTTTCTAGGCAATTATGGAAAAAGGAATAGCAGTGATAAAAATCTTCTAGGTAGTAGTAATAATAATGATGATATAATAATAATAATAATAATAATAATAATAATAATAATAATAATAATAATAATAAAGCAAGATCTTGAGTGTTATTGTCTTAACAGAAAAGGTTTGAGAAGGATAAAAAATCAGAAAATTAATCGAGGAGTTAAGAAAAAGGAAAATAGGATCCACTTCATTCACTTGTCATCATTTACACTTTCTACATCCTCAGTCCACTAAGCACTTCACTTTTCATTTCCTACCAATTTTCACACCACATCTGTTCAGTATTATAGTCTAAAAGTTCCTTGGGTTTATCCACATACTTGTTAGGTTTATTCAGTCTTATTCTTGAAGAATAACTACCAATTACCCTCTATTATTCATTAACTAACTGTTCCTCTTAATTTCTTGACTTCTGTTCTTGCACATAATGCATCTTTGGGAGACACTAATTGCATTGCCAACATATTTTATATAGCCCTGTTGTGGAAAAGATGCTCTCCAGATGCTCTTCTTACTGCTCTCGTCACATGCATCCTTTAACTGGCTTCTCTCAACCAAAATACATTTGATTGCAGGAGACGTATCTGCCATGTCAAAAATGTATGCATACATGTTCACATGCTTGCGAACAATAAACATGATGTTGAAGATAATGAAATACAGTACTATTTTCTGGTCAAGCCCCCTCTATGGTGTTCCTAGCTAATGCCACCGACACAGGACAGTGCGAATATACCAGGCTCCAGTTCACCATCCATCATTTTTTTCCAGCAATCTTGTCTCTTTCACTTGATGGGAAGCCTTTAAGGTCATAGATTAAAGCACTACTGAGATGATCTGCCAACCATAATACAGAGAAATGCGTAAAAAGCATACAACTTCTTTCCAAGTATTGCTTGAAAATGCCAAATCAAACAAAACTCTGAATAAGCTAGTCACACATTAATCAGACTGCCATATTTGCCATTCTCTCAAGTCCATGCCTGGCCCCAGGTTGGGACTGGGAAATAGAAGAACTCCCAGACCCCACCCCAGGGAAGATTCAAGGAAGACCAGATGGTGGCCTGACTAATTATGTTACCCTGTGGTACCCTTGCATTGGTTCCGAGGATTAACGTCCCTGCAGCCTGGTTGGTTTGGTCAACCAGGTTGTTAGATGCAGCTGCATGCAGCTTGATATATGAATCACTGCCCAGTTAATCAGGTATTCTTTGGAGGTGTTTATCAAATTCTTTTTTGAATACCATAAGAGGTTGGCTGGTTATGACCTTATGTTTAGAGGGAGAGTGTTGAACAGTCTTGGGTCTCTGATGTTGATAGAATTCTCTCAACATACTATTGCACCTCTGCCTTTTCAAAGATATTTTCCTGTCATGCCTCCTTGTCTCTGTGTTATTATTTTCCTACTAATATTTACTAATTTTTCCCACTAATATTTTACTAATAATACAGTTACTATAGTTCTACGATTTTTAACAATGCCGTTTGTTGACCAAATTGTGTTTTTGCTTTTTTCTGCCATGTTTCCCCCCCCCCTTTTTTTCATTTTTTCTGATTTTTTTCACAACACAATTTATACTTTAATCTAAGTTAGTATTAAGTTTTAGTCTTAAGTGTTTTTCCTGCCCGAAATGCTTTGCATAATAGTGGCTTTAGGCATTGTATGTACTAGCTCTATCTATGAATCCATCAACTTTTGTATTTCACCTTGTATTTATGTACTTTACCTGAATAAATATTTGTATTTGTATTTTGTTGTATACTAATATTTTCCAAGTGTAATTTATTATATATTTCTTCCACTTGCATTCCAAAGAACATAGATTTAAAAATGTTAAAGTCCCAATAAATTAGATGTTTTATCGAGTGAATTCGGACAGTAAAATATCTTTGCACATTCTCCAGGACATCAATTTCTCTAGCTTTGAAACGCCTGTTAGTGTGTACAAGAATATTTCACCCTAGAGAGCACTAGTGTCTTAAAAAGTATCATTGGTCTGGCATCCCTTGCTTGAAAGGTTCTTATTATCCAACCTGTCATTTTTCTTGCAGCTGTGACAGCTACTTTAGTGTCTTCTTCAAAAGAAAGATATTTCAGCATTATCACTACCAAATCTTTTATGTTGCTGTTTTGTTACATGGTGTGATTTGACAGCATTTCATATTTGGTTTCCATTTTGATATGTCTATATTTTGCATAGCGCAGGAGGTGCCTAACTGTTGTGGATGACGATACACATACAATTCCATGCTTTAGAATTTTTTTTTTAGAAAATGCTTTAGAAAATTCCATGCTTTCATGGCATGTATGCCAGTATATTTGCAATTCTCTTACTACCATTTCACCTTGACATTGTGGTGTACCCCCATGGTCAAAGTTTAGGAACCTCAACAGATGCTAGACCTACCGACAGGAAAGCCAGAACCTGGCTTTCCTGTTACTGAGGTAGGCTAGAACTTTGATCCCTATAGATGCAATTTTTGGAGAATCTGTCTTCTATTCCCCACTCCAACGGCCCCTTAACTGTGGACAAATAATTATTTCAATAGGTATCCTACATTCCAAGGGAATGACCCAAGACTGTCTTGACACCATTGGGCAAACCTGAGACATGGTGATCATCCAGAATATTGTACAAGAGATGAGA
This sequence comes from Procambarus virginalis, assembly GCA_020271785.1. Lineage (NCBI taxonomy): Eukaryota > Metazoa > Arthropoda > Malacostraca > Decapoda > Cambaridae > Procambarus > Procambarus virginalis. The sequence goes on along the minus strand of WNGS01163002.1, from coordinate 11,006,898 downwards.
GTTGAACCAAGAAAAATCCAGTATAAAGTGTGGCTCAAGAAAGCCACTGCCGCCAGCATGCCGTCGCCGCCAGCATGCCGTCGCCGCCAGCGTACCGCCGCCACTGCCTCCAGCATACCGCCGCCACTGCCTCCAGTGTGCCACCGCCACTGCCTCCAGCATGCTACCGCCACTGCCTCCAGCATACCGCCGCCACTGCCTCCAGCATACCGCCGCCACTGCCTCCAGTGTGCCACCGCCACTGCCTCCAGCATGCTACCGCCACTGCCTCCAGCGTGCCGCCACCACTGCCTCCAGGAATATGAGAACTCCAAGACCAAAACCCCCAAAAAAAGAGGTTGGCTGAACTGGCTTCAACTGAAACACTTACTAAAACAGTTGAAAAGAAGTACACAATGCACCCAATACCTAGGCAACAATTTCTTCCAGAAGCAGAAGCAGCGAGAATGGGGGAAGTCAGAAAAAAAGGAAAACAGATTAAGAAGATGGCTGGAAATGATCCAACGATGTGGTCTACCCAAAGAGGCCACATCTTGTACTGAGAATTGTCGGCATCATACAAGGAGGTGCATGAAACTAGCACCTCTCAGTAGTAGGTGCCTGGAACATGGCCAAGTAATCCAAGACCAAAGTCGAAAAATCATCCTCATAAAACATATGGGAATTCTCTTCCTCCACATCAGCTTTGACAACATACTATGGGGTCCTGCAGGTAAAGTTTCGTTTATTTCCAATCCCAAAGGTGAATTCTCCAGAGTCAAGCTTCATACTGAATCTTTGTTAAACTCTCTTCTCTTGTCGAGTATTGTGGTAAACAAACTAGTTTCAGTCTTGCCAATGATTTTGGGCAGGTTTATGGCCTTGACAAAAGTTAACTGGTTACTGATCCTTAATTGCTCACTCCTGTCCACCCAACCATTATTGGAGATCTAGTTATAAACTGATTGGCAAGTCGAATTCCAGAGGAAAACTAGTAGGGTAAGGCTCGAGATGAGCTATGAGAAAAAGTGCGAAACCTGATGTTGGGTTAAGCTTGGGGGCCTTCTCAAAACGTAATTTTTCTCAATGTTGAGGATTTAAAAAAGTTCCCCTTATCACAATGCAATTCAATTTACTCCCATGGAGTAAATACAGGATGATACAGGAAATGTTATAGGAGTAAATCTCACAGCTGTTACAGATGTAATGATTTCACAGGCACCATATAATACTATTCTAATATTGAAGGTGTGAAATATCCAAAGATCAACAGATGTCTGCCAGACCCACAAGCTAATTAAGTCTTTACAGATGTAGAGTATCTGTAAGGAGTTAAATACAACACTAGAGCACCAACAGACAAACCAGCATAACTGATACATCTACATTCTTTGCTAATTTTCCCACAAGTAACAAGCAACTATTCAAATCATAAAAATTTGCAAACAAAACATTATGGTAATAATTAATATGAACTTACTAACATGCTCCAGGTTAACATGTGAAGCTGGGTCTAGTCCAAAGCTTAGGGAAATATCTGAAGCTAAACTGCCTTCCAAATTGGCGAGGTAAATTTTCACTGGCAGCCACTCCCACACTAGGGCTGTGGCATCATGCTCAACCTGAAACATTGCAACACTTCATATACGAGTTACAAAATGAATAACTAGTGAAAGACACCTTGGAGAGTTAGTGTTAAGGGGGCGGTCCAATCCAGTTTGGCTCCAAAAATGCAAAAATGAAAACTCGTTCGATTTCAATCAAACTTTTTTGACAAGTTCTATATGAAAAGTGTTTCATCTGGTCCAAGTTTCAGCATCGTAGCATAAATAGGAAGGGAGAAAAAAATAATGAAGTAGTTGTGAAAATTATGCCAAAATGGTCAAAATCGATTATGAATCAAAAGTGTCAACTGAAATCATAGCTATGACTCTTTGCTATCACAATAGCATATATTAAACAAATATTATAATTAGTTTAATTGGAAAAAATTTTAAGAGAAAAAAAAAAAAAGTTTTTTTTTTTTTTTTTTTTTTTTCAATTTTTTTTTTCAAATTTTTTTTCGGACGATTTGCATCAAACTTACACACCTTACTGTACGTATACCTATCTGTAAGGATGCCAATTTTGGAGAAAATTGGTTGATGTCAACCTCAGCCACAGATTTTAGAACCTTAGACTTCATTAATTTCTGTTTTTTTTTCAATTGACACAAATGTTTACAAAACTGAATAATTTTTTATTCAATTTACATGAAACTTACACAGTATATGTGGAGGGCATGTCTCTACATGTGCAAGATTTCACTTTTCTCTAAGTTCATTTATTGATTTTATAATAGCAATAAACATGCCATTTTTGCATAATTTTTTGGGTGGAACTTTGAACATTTGTATTAGGAAAACTAAAGATGTTTTGGAAATTCTAAATCATACAATCATTTATTATATGCTAATGTGTCAGAAAAGTGTCACAGAATAATTATATCTGAAACGTGTGTGAAGAAGTGTAGACTTGAAAATGTGTAAAAAACGTTGAAAAAAAAAAAAAAATCTTTTTCTATTTACGCTGCAGTACTGAAACTTGGGACAATTTCAGCACTTTTCATATACAACTAGTCAAATAATATTGGTTGACATTGAACAAATTTTTCTACATAACTAGACCGGCCCCTTAAGTTGTATTGGGCTTTATGAAGGCTGGAACAAATGAGGCTATTCAACTGTGAAAGAGGGACCATATGTAAGGGGGGGGGGGCCAATTACAAAATACTAATACAGTCAACTACTTTCCGTTAGCTCTGGTATTCGTTAGTACAGATTCTTAATGAAGTAATGCTATGCTTTTTGCACTAAATGTAAAAATAATAAAACTTTCATATGAATTTGAGAGAAACCAAAGGTTTTTGTGATGGTGGCAGCCTAATTAAAGGGTACTCTTGAATACTAATACTCTTTTTATTAATTAAAAAAATATTCATTTTAACATGCCAACTTATAATAGTGTCAAAGGCTGTGCAATACAGCAGCCGAAATAATAAATGTGTGCTTGTCTATCAATGATACGAGAGCGAGATCTAGCTCTTTATGCCCCACCTAGCCTTTCATACCCGAAATGCTAATTAAATCTTTCGACAATCAAATCTTCTCATACCTATGGGGGTGTACTTTAGATTAAGAATCATACCACTAGTCCCATTTGAATAGGTGGTATTTGTGAGTTGATCTAGTCACACAGTCCCTTAGACAACTATGCACACTAAACATGGTATGATTGATGAAGAATGGTAATGCATGCTTGTCTGTCATGCTACCTACTATAGTGTGGAGGATGTAATAAACAAACTTGCCTTATTTATTTATTATATTTATAACATTTCACTATACAGTACTGACCCCCAATTTTTCTCAAGGCTGATGACTACACACTTCATGAAACAGAAAATGGTAATTACTATATAATATTGACGTGTTGGGTAGATACTTCCAATGCATGAACTCATTATAAATGAAATAGAATTTTAAAGTTGAATAATGTAAAAAATATTAAGTTCCAAAGTTACACCTTGGATGAAAACAGTGATGCAAGTAATTTAAAGAATTCTGATAGAGAGAGAGATCTAGGGGAATGGTTCTAGATAGAAAACTAATCACCAGAGTACCTCATAAAGAACATTGTGAGGAGTATATGATACAATTTCAGGATCACTTAAATACATGGAGGGCAAAATATTAAAGAAATTGTTCACAACCTTTGCTAGACCAAAATTGGAATAAACAGTGCTGTATGGTGCCAATAGCTCAAGAAACAACCAAATAAATTGGAAAAAGGTGCAAAGATGCAACTAAATGGCTTCTGGAACTAAAAAATATACATATACAGTGGAACCTCGATTAACAAGCGGCTCTATTAACGAGTTTTTCCAGTAACGAGCAAGCCACTCACAGCAAATTTGTCTCTATGACGAGCTCGCCTCTATTAACGAGCAAAACCACATGGTGCTTCCTAGCGTCTCGCGGGTTCTTGCAAATTCTCGGACACCTCTGACGCAGTGTTGTTATTGTATCTCACACGACAAGCATCCCTCTGGATTTATTTGCGCTTTTCTTGGGTTTTTAGTGGTTTTGCGACTACAATTTGTAACACACTATGTCTCCAAAGAAACTGCTTGCTAAGATAGTGTTGTCAAGAGGAAGAAAGACACATTACTGTGGATTTGAAGAAGGAAATTATAGCAAAGCATGAGTGTGATGTCTGTGTGACTGATCTCACAAGGGAGTATGGCAGGTCCCATCACAATTTACACCATTAGTAAGGGAATGAGGAGGTAAGGGAGGATGCTGCTTCTTCCATCTGAGATCAGGGAAGTGTTGGGAATGTTTGAAAAGGTGAACACATTCTTGGAAAAGCTGATCTGATAAAGCAGTGACAACCTGGTGTGTGAAAATTTTTAATTAATTTATCACTGTGATATCACAAAGTGATAACACTTTCACAAAGTGTTAACACTTTGTGAAAGTGTTATCACTTTCGCAGGTATATGTCGCTTGAACGTGACACACCTTTTTCTCTTGAATGCACCCAAACACCGCGCTCAAGCGTCATTTGAGCAAATATTTCTATAAAATCCAATTCTTATCCGATCGACTTGGAGACTGTATACATGTTTGCCATGAAATTTCTGTTTTCTCTAATAGCCACATAGCCTATTTGGGAGAATGGCATTGTATTGTATCTTCGTGGTAAGACCATTATATTGTTGACACGACGAGTGTAATCAACGTAGTTTTTTATTTGGTGCTGGTCTAACGCATCCTTGTGTGACATTTGAAATTAAATTTGGGTGAAATTCCCAAGAAGAGAGAGTCTGCCTGACTCAGAGGTGGGTTCTCCTTCCACACCACAAACCCTCTCCTCCTTTCCACCTCTCCATCGTCTCCCTCAAGCCAGCAACTATTCTTCACAAAGGTAAGTAAACATTAAAACACTACAACAAAACATTTATAATTACATGTGCAGTATTATATTTATATAAAAAATGTCATACAAGTATGGATGTTTTTGGAAGTGGAACGGATTAAATTTATTTCCTTTAATTTAAATGGAGAAATTTGTTTCTTAAGACGAGTTTTCCAGGTAACGAGCTCGGTGCTAGAACGGATTAAACTCGTTAATAGAGGTTCCACTGTATATATATCAGAAATCGACAAAAGTAACAGGAATCGACAAAATTGACAGAATAACTTATAGGTTCAAACTAAGGAAACAAAGCCGCTAAAAATAATTAGAAAGTTCACTTTGGCAGTGATAGATAGTTGGAACAAGTAAAGTGAGGAGGTGGAGGCCAAAACCGTCATTTGTTTCAATGCATCACATAATAAAGAATATTGGGTAGACAGGACACCACTAGTGTAGTTATCACAATTTAACCCTTTGGCTGCTTAAGTGATTTCAGCATGCAACTCTCAGGTGCGCATAAAATAAATTGCTCTCAAAACAGTATTTGTTCTGTTGTCACTGTTAATTAGCATCCAGGAAGGAAAAAAAAAGAATAATTGTATCTATTGCTGACCATTCAATGACCATGACAAACACTATTTCAATTTTTCACCACTATCCTATTTACCGTTCATATTAAGATGTATGTACCTTACCTCGTGCCTAACATATCTTCCAGTTAATTAAATTTGCTTTAAATTGTTTTCAATTATTCCCCCTCATTTATACTATTTACATTAAGCAGACAGTTTCACAAAAATTTCATCCCAAAATCACCCTATCACCATTTTGCCTGGTTTACTTCCTGCCCAAACAGGATGATTTGGTAGCAAACCAAGTACAGCAGTATTCAAAAAGGGTCTAGGGGTCTGGTTGTCTTATCCAGCTTTAAAAGAATACTGTGTAAATAAAAACTAATTTACTGACTAAAAACCTGGTACAAAATAAAAAATATGTATTACTCGAGACATCAAGGTACTGTACCTCCATAACCCCTTTTGTTCCACCATAATTGGTGCAAAACAAGGCCATCATGAAAAAGCACCAAAGACGTTAATACCTTGCATCTCAAACCTAGGTGTTATAGATCTTATGATGTAAAATAATACTACCAATACACCTGTACAGTAGATGCATTTACAAGTAAGGTTTATAATTGGATAATTTAGCAAGATGCATTATACATCATTCATTTCATATCACATCGGGGATAAAAGTTTGGTAAAGTAGAAAACCAAGAAATCTAGCCAGGAGAACTTACCTTAACAGTAAGGCGGGGCTGGCGAGGCAGAATTTCCATTTCGGCAATGGGAACAGTGATGTCAAACTTGTCTTTGTAGAGCAAGCTGTACATGAAAATTACAGTGCTTTCAACACAATGCCTAGATAAGCAAATTAATAAAACTAAACATTCTCTTCACTTTGTCTAACTTACATTTCCATCCGAACTTAGATGAAGATCATAAAATTACAATTATTTAATCATAACTTTATAGAAGATATAATTGTATACCTTCTATATTGTAAAATTACAGTTGAATAATTGTAATTTTAACGAAAGAATAAACTATTTTTCTTCTTCTGTGAAGGAAGAAGAAAGTTCGCAGTTTGCCAAAGCTGGAAAAAAAAAAAAAAAGAGGAAATGTGACCACTACATAAAACATAGTAACAGGAATTGACAAAATTGACAGTCAACCATGAAAATTGTAACCTTAAGAACAAGAGGTCATAAATTCAGGCTTAGGAAGCAAAGATGCCAAAAGACATTAGAAAGTTCTCTTTTGCAAACAGAGTGATAGACAGTTGGAACAAGTGAAAAGGTGGTGAATGCCAAAACCATCAGAAGTTTCACAGCATCATAACAGAGTACTGGGAAGACAGGACTCCCCACAAGCATAGCTCTCATCCTATCACTACACATGTAATTACACTTGGGTAATTAATATTACAAGAATGTAAGAACTTTTATTAAAAAAAAAGCCCACCTCATACCATTTAATACACTGAAGATATATTGGAATAAACAGGATTTCCTGATGATTTAAACCTAAAATCTTACTTGAACTCTGGGAATGCTGGAGTATTAGCAGCATGCATGGCAACTCCTTCATTCCCTGTTCCTGACCACTGTAAGCTTACAACTAGGCTGCTGCTTGGCACACTCATCTGAGCACGCACCCCTGTCACCTGTAATAAAATAACAATGATTTTTGGATACATATTTTCGAGGTATGGTATCACATTCAGTTGCTCCCTAAGGCAAGCATCAGAAATTGATATAACAGAGACAAGAAAGACAAAAATAAAAACGGGATGTTGCTTGCCTGTGGTGTAGAGCAGTGTTCAAAACAACAGGGTGAAGAATGTCTAATTCAGACAGTGCACCTCTGATGGACTGAGTGCAACAGGCACACAGTATTTAGTACTCACCTAATTGTACTCACCTAATTGTGCTTGCGGGGGTTGAGCTTTGGCTCTTTGGTCCCGCCTCTCAACTGTCAATCAACTGGTGTACAGATTCCTGAGCCTATTGGGCTCTATCATATCTACACTTGAAGCTGTGTATGGAGTCAGCCTCCACCACATCACTTCCTAATGCATTCCATTTGTCAACCAACCAAGTATGTATGCACCAATCCTTGTGTACTATCAATCTAAGCATCAGATTTGTCACATATTTTACAGCAACAAATACTAGACTTCAAAGTTGTATTTAGCAAGAGTTGACACCAGAAAATATTATTCAATTTAAAAAAAAGAAAATGCAGTTTAAGTTAGCATATACTGTACATAATTTGATTTAAATATTCATTTTTTTTCAAGTTATACCCAAAATAATATTACAAGTATTAGAGTAGCAGACTAATTAAACTGTAATGGATGGCAATTGGTGGCTGACACTATGAAGCTCAGTATGTGCCCACAGCAAGAGCTGCCAATGCTTGCTTGGCCAAGCATTAGTACTACACTTTTACAACTGTATCCGAGTCATGGTACACAACCAATGGAGTTGGGATTCTTTGATCTGAGCATATGGCCACCACTGTCACTATGTCCCTCAAAGCCTTTTCAGTAAGGAAAAAACTAGTGTCAAATATCTTCCAACCTTGTCTAACTGGCAAACCATATGTATTTACCCCAAAAATTTTGACCATTCTGATATTTAAGGAATATTTTAGTATATTCCTATAAAGCAGATATACTGTGTATTATTCACTCATACAGTTCTATACTCACTTTAACTTTTTTTCCCACATCTTCCACTAGAGGAACAAAGCTGAGGTGGATCTCGGTCACTTGGCCAGGAGGAAGGACCAACTTGTCTGGTTGGGTTTCCAAAAGTCGATCGTTGTAAGTTGAAGCGTTGGTGCTAACACTCAGAGCACTGAGGAATAGGGTTGACAAGTACGAGTTTCTGGAAAAAATAGCACATTTATAAAATTAGCAAAGTTAAAACACAATGATACAGCCATTTTTAAAATACACTTCTTTTTAAAGATTCATCTTTTGTTTATGTTCCTCTGACCATTCATAACTAGAGACAAACACACACACACAGGAATTGGAGGAGCAGTGTAATGAAACATAGTAACAAAATACACAGAGGGAAATGGAGAAAATGAAGAACCATAAAACCTACTTCAAGACAGGACACTACAGAAGTCTAAGAGTTCTTTAATAGATTTGACTAGAATGGTTAGTTGTTAGGAAAGGAAATAAATTAGATTTATGCCAAACTTTACAAGATGTATGATGAAGGCACCCAAATATTCATACTGAAGCAAAGACAAAAATATAAAAAAACAGGACTTGCTTAATAGAAATTGTAAGAGGCCCAGAAAGCAAAAGAAAAACACTAGTTTGTGAACAGTGGTGAACAGTGGAATAATTAAAATGATAGGGTAGCGGATGTCAAACCCATTAGACAGATCAGAAGGCATAGCTCTCATCCTATAACTACACATGTAATTACACTTAGGTAATTAATATTACACCTGATGCCATTGTTCTTCCAACAGTACCCCAAGTTAGGCAGCTGTTATGGGTAGCATTCCAAGAATGGTTAGTTGTTGGCCCAGGGGAACTGCAGCAAGCCTAACAGGCTTCCCTGACAATGAAAAATCAAATAGGTCATCCATTCTACAAGGTAAATAGCCAGTAGAGGAGTTGACTTTGTAACTGCACTAGAAAAGAAGAGAAACAATCTATCACACTGACAACAAGGCTATAAAAGCACTGACCACCAGAACTAACAATTCAGACTCCAATTGTGCAACAAATAACTCCTAGGCAGTTCAAGATTGGAGGACTTTCACCAAGCTTGTGTGTTCATTAACCACTGGAGCCAATGGCAACCTGGAAATTACCTGGATAATCGAGGTACAAATTACTTGCTGGTTTGTAGTTCTGCAGCACTGAAGTATTATTGAATAAAGCTAGATTCGAACAAGTTACAACTATCAAAAATAAAGTTACTGGAGGCTCCAAAATAACTCCCCCAGCATCCCAACATGCAATATAACGCATAAAAATGTTAAGGATGATTACTAGAACTCGAAGGCACAAGCTGTGAAGAACAAAATTTCATTTTATTATGTGTTTGTCTGCTTTATATACAAGTATCTAAACTAATTAATATTTATGGTTCTGAAATATTTGCTCTACAATTTTTTATCACAAGCAATAATGTGTAATGGCAAAGACTCCTAATACATTAACTTTTTTGCACATGTCACCTTCACATCATACAATGATTATATGAAAAACATTATATGCTTATCAAAAATGTCATCTTACTTATATGAAAAGAAAACTAAGATGATGTCTATATGAGCATAGTGCACACATTAACACACATGTACCTAAATAATAATCCTTCTTACAGACAAAAACCACACACACACACACGTGATCAAGAGGGCATATGAATTAACAAGATTTTGGTGTTAGGTAAAAGCCAAGAATGATAGTGCAGTCAGCATTCTTTACTACACATGTCAATCATAACAGATAACATTTTAAATAATAATTACCTGATCATGACTGTTATACCCACTTCCTGATCAACATGAAACTGGTTTTGAGTAAAAGATGCTCGCACCTCAAGGCACGGCACCAAGGTTGTCATGTCAACGGTGACAGGCGATACTTGGCTTCCTAATAAAACAGACCATGCTTCAGTGGCTACAGTAATAACCTCAGAGGATGTTCCCGGCTCTGGGTCAGGAGAATGTCCCTGTGAAACATTATGCAAGAATTAATGAAGTACTTGGAAGCCACTAAAATTAAGTTCAAATAGGAAATACAGCGGAATATAGTGCCATGCAATACTACAAAGGATAGACCTGAACAAAATCTCACAACAAAAGACTGACTACACATGGAGTCGACACTGGCAAGCATTGTGAATTTTTAAGAAAAGGTACTGTAAACATTAAAAGTTTTACCCACTCAAGATAAAATATACGGTATCTTCAAACAATTATCAGACCTGTGAGCGGTGACCTCTATGCAAGTTAATTATGAAATAAGTCTAAGTTACCTGTTCTCCAAGAAACTAGATCATACCAGGAAAGAAGTTCATAGGCTAAATGACTTTCACTAATTTTGCTACCTACTCTACACCTGCTAAATATGACTATAGTAAGAAAATGAAAACCTAGAAAGATTATTTATGTGGCATGAGAGCTTAAGGTGAAAAATTAGATTAAGAGATCAGATGAAGATCAGACTATCAGATAAAGTATGTCAAAAGTGGATCTCCTTTACTTTTCTTCCCTAATGATATTCGTGGAAAACAAGTAGAGGAGCACACATGAAATTGAATAATAATTTTCTTCATTATGTATAATGCCCTGGAAGATGATGCTGTAGTAAAATGTCAATTATCTAGAATTACATGAACTACCAGTTCCTGTAAAACAAACCTCCCAAAATACAGTATGCTAAACCCACAATTTACACGAGAAATGCCTTGCTGAAAACCATCATGCTTATGCAGTGCAAATTTGCACAAGTCAAATTAAAGTTAAAGAGTGCAATTCCACTCAAACATATTAATTCATACTAGATCTATTTGTTGCAATAAGAGATCCATTGAAACATTTAGCCATTTTTTTCAACAATAATTCACATTTTTTTGTTTTTAGAATTTTATTAGCTACAATTATTTTTTTGTGTTATTTAACTGGAAGGACAGGTTTTTGTGCATATTGGATACTGTACAAAATGACGTAAAAATAATATTTATTAAATATTTATCGAGTTTCTATATAAATATTTTGGCACTGAATTTGCAGTATAATGTTGCTCAACCAGGCAATGGCACTAAACAGAATTTTTGTTTTCTGCCACTATGCCAGAGTTCACTTCACACTGTTGAAGCCCACCAGGAAATCTATAAAATCAGATGCTACCTTTTCAGCTCTCATTTTTTAAGACAGAATAGGGCTACATGGCCATACTGTTGACAATGATAGCATCTGCATGGTTTGGCAATACGGTACAGCCTGTATATGGATTTACTGAAAAGCTATACCATGAATTTGGTGTATCTATGAATCTGGACAAGTTGAGGCAGTCAGAGGTAATGAAGTCTGGGTGCCCGCCAAACACACACCGAAACTACGACGTTGGTACAACGTTCGAACAAGTTTTAACACCTCCTAACCAGTTATAACAACCAATATAGCAAGTTGTAACAACGTTCTAATACGTCATAAACACGTTAAGCCAAGATGTAACAACTTTATTACAAGTTGTAACAAGCGGAAAATAGAGACAGTTTCGGTTTGTGTTTCCAGGGTGTCTGGGTAGATTTTTTTATTAATAATCTTCACAAGAGTTATTCTCAATAATCTGCTGGTTCACTAGTTCTTTCTGTAGTGTCTCCTGTGAGTTCTGCAGCAGTGTACAGGAGAAACCCCCCACCAGCTCTGGTTGAATACACCATGTTTCTTATTCAAAATTGCAGGTCCTGTTATATGCAAAAGTGTGAATTTTGATGCAAAGTTAAGCGAGGCTTCAATCAAGAGGCTGTCTTCTGTCTGAAGTCATTTTGGTTCTCCCCGCAACTCTGCAATAAATGCACAACGTATGTCAGTCTTCCTAGACTGACCTTTCATCCATCTATCTTGAGGTTATCTTGAGATGATTTCGATCATCTAAGTCATAACAATGGAAGACATACTATGGAGCATCCAAAAGTGATAACTCAGAAAGGAAGGTGAATTACAAACCCATCAAAGAACAAAATGGCATAACCATTATCCATGACCTTAGATTATTATCCATTACAGTACACACTAAGTAATTGCCCATTATTAATGCCATTCCTTCAGTTACAGAATGGAACTGTGTACCACCAACAGCTAGCCCCGAACAATATTCCTCCAGAAATCATTGTAAACATCAAAATCCTCATGCCGAGGTTTAAATTATTTTAGTCAATCTTTCCACCACTGCTCTTCATTTTACTCAAACTTTATTATCTGTTTCTGTTTTAAATTTTTGCCAGAAATGGCTGGAGTACCAGTGCCATACCATTCTGCCACTTGCTGCCTCCCCAGCCCAAGAGAAAGTTTTTTAAATAACTGCTTTCTTGTCAGTGGCACGGAAGTTTCCCATATCCTTGCCTGATGTACATGCATTACAGTTACTGGACAACATAACTTCAACTTGCAAATAATGGAATATCAAAGAAGAAGCTGGTGAAAATGCTTGAGTAATGATCAGTAATAATGGGAGTAATAATGGGAGCCGGTCGGCCGAGCGGACAGCACACTGGACTTGTGATCCTGTGGTCCCGGGCGCCGGCGAGAAACAATGGGCAGAGTTTCTTTCACCCTATGCCCCTGTTACCTAGCACTAAAATAGGTACCTGGGTGTTAGTCAGCTGTCACGGGCTGCTTCCTGGGGGTGGAGGCCTGGTCGAGAACTGGGCCGCGGGGACACTAAAGCCTCGAAATCATCTCAAGATAACCTCAAGATAAGATAAGATGATAGGTCAGACCTCTTTAACACAAATTTAAGAAAAGCTAACCTAAGAATGAACTGAGCTTATGAACAAATTTTGCCAAGAGATCAGTCATTTTTAACTCACCCTCAACAGTTTAATTAAGTTTTCATGCACCCTTCTCTTATCCTCAGGTGATGCCAACAACCTTGTGCCCATAAACTCTAGGGCTAGGCCAAAGTACTCTGTGATGGAAGCAGTATTGTAGGCACACTGAAGGGCCAAAGCCGAGGCTGATGACAGAAGACTCCACCACTTTTCACTGCGATAGTCCCACATCACATGATTCAGCAACCTGCAGAAAGCACATAAAATTTAATGCAGTGATATCTACAATGGCATATAGATATACAAGCCTAAAAAAAATAAGTTTATTTTTACTTTAGTATATCATCTTACATTGTATTTGAGGATAATATAATGTGCCAAATGCCCAAAATGTGTCAAATGTCCAAGTATCCTCCAATTCTGCTTCACATTCAAGATGCTATAGCAAACCAAATTAAATGCTAATATCCTAGCACTGCAAATGCAATATTTAAAGTCTGAATGCCAAGTTTAAGTTGTTAACCTTTAAACTTTTTCAAGTTTAGTTTGAGCAATACACCTTTGATGATTCCTAGGTAAATTCACTGAAGATTTCGCTAGCCAAAATAATGGTAGAGAGGAGACACTAAAGAATAGCTGCCAGTACCCTCTGGGGCAGAAAATTGTTCACAAACCATCATGCAATAGTACTTGGGACTGGATGCAGAGAATGAACCAAACCCAAGCAGAGCACTGAGAAAGCCAGATGGCCAGACCAATGTCCCCAAGGTTTAAAATTCTGTTAACCCAGAAACAGAGAGGCATGATGGAGAAAAGTTTGAAGCACCAGTACATTGCCAACCACCATGGTAGCAATGGCCTGAACTAAAAACAGAAACAAACTAGCAACATACTCAAAGGAGCAGGAGGAAAGAAAAGCCTCACACCCAAAATTGGAGAACTGGAACTAGAGCACTTCCTTTCTCTAGGAAGAGGCAACACTAGCTTCTTTGCCCTGTTAGGGATCAGAAACCACTCTTGCCCTAGGACTGAGAACAACAGCTGTACGAGAAATTGCAGACTCCCTCCGAAGGGACTACACTTTCACGTTAAAGTGGAATGAGTGGAAGAAGCTGACTAAAGACAGGTGCAGCTATCAAGCCCTGCCACAGGGGAAGAGACCAAACCCAGCTACTGCCTCAGGCCAAAGGTAGCATAAGAGGTAGCACAAACTTCCTCTTGGTTTGAAAAAGGTATCTCTCTCCCATCTAAAAAGAGGGGTCAGAATGGTCTTTGAGAGAGCTGGCTCCAACATAAACACCTCAGGGACACAAAGAACAGAGCCCCCAGCCCTCTCCAACTCATCACTACCAAGAGCTTATGCAAGACAAGAACACCTTACCTTTCAAAGATTAAAAGGACTAATGTCAACCATGGCCCAGTCTCTGACCAGGCCTCCTGGTTGGTGGTATGGTCAACCAAGCTGTTCAATGTGGCTACTCACAGCCTGGTTGATCAGGTCCTTTTTGTTCTCTAGTATATTCCATAAGCAGAGGAAATTGGAAACCAAGGGCTTACTGGAAGAAACATCAGCAGCCAAAGTACCGAAAACAAGGTACAAAAAGGAACTTCAAATGTAGCAGTAACCTCAAGAATATAGACCAAAAGCTGAAGCAGAATCATTTCTGGAATAAGGAAAGTAACTATAGGGAGCCAGATGGTTGAGGCAGGCAAGGTAATTATCAGGAGAAAGCACTAAGCCATTATGACTATATAGCACTAGGAAGGGCTGAGAACAACAATTTTGGTTAGAATGGATAGAAGGAATGGCGCCCAACCATTTGGATAGTTGGGGTTTGAACGCTGACCTGCAAGAAGTGAGACCATTGGTCTACCATCCAGTGCAACTGGTTGGGTAACCCAATGGTTGAACTATTACTGAAGAATCAACTGAACTGGAGGAGATAAGCCAACTTTAAGTCCTTAGTAAGTTTTAAATCGATCACACACAAAAGGCTTGTCCAAATACAAAAAATTACAAACAAATGTACTGATATAGAAAATACAAAGTATGAGCCCTCTGCATAGTGAAAAACAAAGTATAAAAGGATAAAAATAAGACACTTAACTATCTGTTTCTAGCATGCCCAACCATCAAGGAGGGGCTAGTGTTGCCATGGGTACTGCCAACTGATAGCAATTGGGGATAGCAGCCAGGTGAGCATCAAGCAATTTGGAGAGTACTACTACTCTGCAGTCCCTGTGATGCTAAGAAGAGATTAGAAAAGCTTTGAATGCTTAGGAGTGAACTTTCTATATCTGCCCTGGGCTGAACCGAGCTTCCCCATCCCAAAACTCAGTACCTACCTAGTATCAAAATGATCCGATGGAAAAGGTTTGAAAGGTGGTTTGGGATGGTAATTTCCCTGACTGTTGATGACCTTATGAAAAGAAAGGATCATTCAGAGCGATCCTTTCAGAGATTGATTCAGAGACAGCTTGGAAAAAATCATCCAATAATGTACAGTGTGACCTAAAGACAAACATCCCAGGTCAAAGGTATACAGGCCCGAAACATTAAAACTAAAGCATAACCATGCCATCTGTTACTCAAAATACAATGTTCTCACATTTAAATAAACTTCTACACTAAACTTTAACACCTTTCCGAGTGCCATGCAGGTTAGGCAATTAAGAATGATGCCATGGCAAATCCTTTTCAATATTATTGATCATTACAGTGGTGTTATTTAATGTGATGTCAAACTTACGTGAGAGCTTTGGATGAATCATTGGCTTGGTGATATTCTTCTGCCATTTGGACCATAAGATGTCGCTTGATACGTGGACATCGATATTTCTTAAACTGACTAATTGCAGAAGAAAATAATGGAATGATGGTATTGGAATGGTTTACTTCTTTAACTTCATGGTACTGTACTTCCTAAGGTAAGAAACAATAGTGATGTTATACAACATATAAACTTAACCTATTTATACAAATTAAAACAAATTCTTAAATACATGGGGAGAAATGCAACAATCATCACAAAAATACAAACCATACAAGATAGTAATGAATGACTATTCTCAATGCATGTGTATGTTCTCATAAACAAGTAAACTAGGCAAGGAAAGGAAATGAAAATATCCTGTGAAGTAACAAATTTATCTACAAGAAAATGTTTCCAAACTCAACTATTTTCATTTCACAACACAGTGATGAAAATTAAAATATATTAAAAATTTAACCTAATTAAAAAATAAATAGCACAACTCTCAGAGCGCCTTAGAGGCGCCCACCACAGTACAGTGGTTAAACAATGCCAATGACATTTTTTTATGGTTGAAAAATCTTTGCATTATTGCATCTTTGTTCACTAGAGTGGTTGCTCTTTAGTTGATGATCAATCATAGGCCTAAGAATTGTGTGCTGCCATCTCTTATTTACTGGTAATTCTTCTAAAAAACAGATAAACATGCAAAAGCTAACCTTTATTCCCTCTGTTTCTCTCTGTTGTTCTGGAGGTTCAAGGGAATGTTTGCCTGGCCGCCAAGGACGCTGCCCATAGAACTCCAACTTGCTCCATCCCTCCAATAAGTCCGAGACCGGAGCCGACAATTCCTGGATGACAAAATAACACAGTACTTCAAGTAAACTGGACAGAATCACGAACAGTCACGACAGGTCAATATTCTGCACTGTTGCCAAAGAGAACCTTTTACATATATATTTCATATATGTGATATAGTTTATCACAAGACCTTTATAGTGATTTCCAACAATTTGTTACTTCATGGAAGCATGTCAATCCTATGTGACCAAATCTCTATGTGACAAAATTTCAGGAACATTGGTTTAGTACGGTGGTTAACAAGATACAAAGAGAATTTTGTTAGGGTGATAGAACTAATTAATGGTTAATAAATATCAGGGTGAAAGGGTCAACACTCCATTCAAACAGTATTATAATCATTACATGTCACTAACTTCTGCTACTGAAAATACAGGTATGTAGTATAACTTTTAGAAATGTTTTATATTAAAATGAATAAGAATAAATTTATTCATTACAATGGTACCTCCACTTACGAATTTAATCTGTTCCCAGAGACGGATCATAAGTTGAAAATTTTTAACTCTAAACAAATTTTCCCATAAGAAATAATGTAAATTGAATTAATCTGTTCCACACACCCCAAAAATATTAACTTAAAAATACATCTTATACCGAATAACAATCTTTTTGTACTAGCTACAATACAGTATTTATATCTTCCTTTATTGAGGAGTCTTGTTGGCTTATGGAAGACAGTGAGGGGGGAGGGGAGGAAGAGGAGAGGTGTTACTGTTTGGAAGGGAAGTCCCCTTTCATTATAACATCAGGTAGTGATGACTTCTCTGGGGTACTCTCTCTCCTATGTTTTGAAGGCATACCACTAGAAGTTGGTTGTGGCTCACTGCTTGCTTGTCTTACTAAGAATCTGTCTAAAGGCTTGTTTTTCCCTACATTTTAACACTTGTCTCTAGTGAGACATCACATTGCCATTTAAAAGGTCAATGCAATGGCCTGCTACAGCTTTATCTGGGCGAGTTTTTTAAACAAAACTTTGCAGTTCTTCCCATACTTCACATATTTTCTTAATGAGGAAGAGGCATCCTCTACTGCCTCTACTCACAACTATTTTCTTAGGTTGAACCTTACCACTGATTTTCTTGGGATCCATGGTGTAATACATAATTACTTTTATGTACAAAAAACAATAAAGCACAAAAACAATGAAATTCTTCACAAGCGCGAGCGTCACTAAGCAGGTGGCTCTGGTAAACTGGGGCGGGGTTGCCCATGCCACCAGGAACCACATGCTCGGCTGACCCATATGTGTATCAACAAAGTCGCTAGTCGAGGCAAAGGTTGCGAGTCACATTTTTCGACAAAATTGGAGTCTTAACTTGAAAAATTCATAAGTAGGGTCAGTCGTAAGTTGAGGTGCCACTGTATTAGTACTATTATTATTATTTATATGTGATCCATTATATTGTCAAGTTACCTTACAGACTTGTAATGCTGTCTTTCTCCTCAAAACAGCATATTGAGCTGCTTGCTGATAGTAGAAACCTGGGTGTTGTGTCTGGACTGCAGGAAGACCTCCTCTAACAGCTTCCTCAAACACATCTCCAAAGAGCTGGTATCTGAATTAATAATTACAATTTTTGGTCAATACAGAATGCTCTGCCTGCTTTTATAGTGGGCACACTATTCTCCAACAATACCTCCCAATTTTGTATTTCATACATTTCCTTTAAAGTCCCTTAGATTAATAGTTTTTGTTCTTTAATAAAATTTCCAACATATGTACTATACACATCCAGAACTTTCTTATCATATTTACCTTTGTCTTACTCTCACTTTTAACTGAAGCCTAAGCAGACAGGACAATATTAATGTCCTGTCACACAACCTTAAAGTCTTAAGAAAGTACAATTACTTCTTGAACTAACAAGATTTGCTAGGAGCCAAAAAACAAAAAATAATAAAACCAACCAAACTTTGGAAATCATGAAAGGAGCCTTTGACTTTAAAAGAAAGTGGTTATTTAGCTGTACCTCTTGTGACCCCAACTGGACTACTGAATCCAAACAGAGAGACCTTTGTGTCAAAAGGACATACAGTAACTTCTTTGTAAAGTGTTCGGTGCATAACACAAATCCTCTAAGAACTAAGGCAACTCTCATCCAAAGAAAAGTCAAGGAAGGGAAGGAAACTATCAGGAGAAAGTGCCAAGCCATTAGACTATGTAACGGCTTATCCTGATCCCTTGGAAAAGATCAGGATAAGGATTTGGGATGGGAAGGAGGTTAGGGAAAGAACCCAATCTAAGTACCAAGTAGGCTCTAGAAGAATGGGAGCCATACAGTGCTGGATAAAGGCACTAAACAACTTGGAGGAAAGTGGGAGAAGAACATTAGCAACAATTAGCAAAAGAAGCTCTATCAAGGGCTGAATGGTAGGAAGCAATAGTACTGGGCACAAGACAACTCCACAAAAAGAACAGAACATTACTATATAAATTGAGGACAATTGGGAAAAAGGAACAGATTGAAGGACTGGCAAGCCACCTCATACTGGTGACTGCAAGAAGGATGCAAATGGGACACTTAAAGGAACCACTACTTGGTCCCTATGAAGGTGGTGGTACAAACTGAGAAAAAAAATCTAGATGCAAAAATTAGTGGATAGACTAACCATTCAGGCAAGTCTGGCATCCAATCAGCTGGAAGACAGAAGTGCTGGAAATGGAAAAGGACAAGGACAACCAGCAGGAAGGGCCAGGAGTCAGTACTGAACCAGCCAAATTTAAGCTCAAGAAACAACTGAGGGACACCTCATTAGAAAAAAAAATTAGATGTTATACTGCATTAAAGAAAGAAATTGTTTACTGTCTTAATGGATAGATTTCCTGATGACATACAATATACAAAACAAGCCAGAAGACAATATTTAGAGCTGGATGAGGGGCTCTCTTATGGCCAGCCCCTTGCAGAGAAGCTTGCAAGGGGCTGGCCATAACCCGAGAGAACCGAGAGAAAGCAATTTAAGAGCAATTCAAGGTGTAATTCAAGAATTAAAACATTCAAACAAACCAATTAATTTGTAATAACACTGTTCATATCAAGAATTTAAAGCATTAAAATCAATGAAGTACAGTAATCAAATTTTAATACTTACTGCTTTGAGAGCCATGCATAATGCTCAAATATTAATTCCTTGGGTCCTGTTCTTTGACGAAACAGATCAATGTGGCGTCTGAATTGGGCAATTGCATCTCTGGGAAGATTAAGGGTGAAATCCAGTCGACAGATTTTGTAATTAACAACTGCTGCAACGATGCGTATTTCGTGCAAGTTGGTGTCTGTTGAACGCAGGTCCAGAAGTAGGTGGTAACACTGTGCATAGTGCCTGAGAAACAATATGAAGCTTGTATTGCAGCTGCAGGATCTCTTACCTATGGCCTCATTATTCTCAATACAAAACTTAAATTCTACTATTCTGTCTACAGCATCACTTCCTTTTCCACAAAAAAATGAGGCTGTACAGCATCTCTATCATTCATATACATATAATGACTCAAAGTAAATACGTATGAAGTTTTTAAGAGCGCTAAATTATTATTATTCACACCATAAAAAAGGTGTAAACCCCATTCACTCCCACAACTACTTACTAATAAGAGCTTCCACTACATACACCAAACAAATCCTGTCACCTTCCATTAACTCAATCACATGCACAAAAAAAAAAAAAAAAAAGTGTTGAATGTAATGAAACGCCATTTTCTGGGCGAGTCCCGGGGGCTTCCTGGAGTTATCCATGGTTGATGTGGATACCCTAACTATTTTGCATCGGTCGATGTGGGTGGAGTTCTAGCCTACCAGGGACCACGAGCCAGAACCTGGCCCCCTCACAGAGGCACGGGGAGCAATGACCCATAGAAATGCACATGTGATTTGGAGCATTTTATATCTGCCACTGACCCGGACAGGCACCCAGAAAGGTAAGCGCCACAAAACAAACCCCTATTCTGGTTAACAACGAAAACAGGGTTGTTGATTTGTGGAACCAATTACTGAGTAACGTGCTTGAGGTGGGGTCCATTGATTTCTTCAAATATGGGTTGCACATGTATATGAGTGGGATTGGGTGGTTATAAATAGGAGCTGCCTCATATGGGCCAACAGGCCTTCTGCAGTTACCTTTATTCTTATATACTGTTACGACGAATACACTCCAGGTCTTTTTAAATCAGGAACTTGGCTTGTTGACAATATACTGACCGACATGGTTAATCCCATGCTTATTTATTCTTATTTGCTTCTACTGTATTTACAAAGGAGCATTCATAATTCAACAAAAGAGTTATGAGAATACATATAATGCAGAAATACTGAGGACAGACAAGACTCAGTCAAGAGCTGCAGGAGAGCACATATTGCCTAAATAAACAGGACACAAGAGTATTAATTCTTAAACCGAAATAAACAGCAGGGTATTTATATTTATAAACCAGAAATGTTCCAATGATATATACGACTGTCGAATAATCCATCACAGTATTCTACAAATACTTGTAAATTCTTAATACTGCACATTAATATATATCTGCCAACCACTACTCGTCTAATCATAAACCTGAAGTGTCTGGACATTTTTTATGGTGTGATAGAGCTTGCACGAGAGCTTGCGACTTGTCACTGATGAAGGGGTCTAGGGTAATGGAGCCAAACCTCTTAATACCAGAGTACCTCATTTTTACTTGTGATACCATAACATGCAGCTATACTAGACAAACACAGACAAGTCATCCAGGAACACTGACCAATTACAATGCACCAGACTAACTACAGACACCTATAAAACTTAGCTGTGTATAGACTCGCATATACTGTGTATTTACTGTAGTTTTGAATAAACTACTGTTTATGAAGACCTCCATCTTTTTCTAAAATACTAAATGTGGATTCATTTATGTGTGTAATGCTTGTACCTACAACTGTCCCTTCTGTTTGTGTTCTTTGTGTAAAGAATATGAATAAAATTAAGCATTATAATGCTAAGAGCTCAAATTTTATGTTGAACCTGCTATTAATCTAATCCCTCCTCAAGGTCGATTCGTGAAACAATACCTACAAACAGTCGACAGGTATTGACCATTGTAATTTTCTGACAAATTTACCCTAGGATTTAAATTAACCATAAAGAGGCACAAAGTTTCATGCCCAAAGCAGCTTTGCTCAGCAATGAGCTTTGAAAGCATTTGTGGACATGTTCCAACCTAAATAATTTCCGTACTGAGATCACAAAAGTAGCCTTCAAGTGCAGCTGAAGATGTGCAGCATATGTACCATTTACAACCGTTACATATAGTATATCAAAATTAAAGTACAGGTTTGACAATCTTTATTGCCCCTCCCCTCTAAGAGATCCAGTGTGTTAAAATACATTACTGTACATGGTAGTTTAACAATCTACCACAGGGGTCTACAAAGAATAATAACTTAAAACTTCCCTTGCATCATTATTTACAATAGATGAGTAAAATATTTGTTGTAATATGACTTCATCAAATAGTCAAACAGAGATACACCTACATTCACACACATCGCGAGTCACATTCTAGGATGTGTAACTGCCATGAATTTTTTTACATTCTTCTATAATCGTTTTCAGTTTTAAAGTGTCAAAAGTGAGACCCGGAAGAATACTTAGTTGATTTCATAGAAAGAGCCCACAGTTTCTGCAAAAACAATTTTTTAAATTAATGTAACAAATATTTTTTCAATGAGAATAAACTTTTATTACACCTTGTGTGTGTTGTGCTGCAAATTGCCAAGCAATTTATAGATATTACTGCCAGAATGGGAATAACAAAAGGGATATCACTAATTTACATTCTTCAAGTATATCAACACAAAATTAAACAAAATGGTTTGTTTGTGGAACAGATTACCAGGTAACAATACACATGGGCTCACCAAATTGTTTCAAGCAGAGGTTAGACCAACGATTTTCAACTTTTGTACCTTGAAATAATTCCAGGTCGTACTTTAGACAAACAAGTAGATTTTTTTGTCAAATGAAAAGAAACGATTTGTCTTTGCTCTTGATACCGGTTAAATGAGAAAAATTAAACTCGACAATGACTCAAAACATATTTGCACGTGATTAAAATTAGCTATTTATTAGTTCTTGCAAAACCCCTCATTACCTTGGTGTGCAGGTGCACAGTGATTGAAAAACACTGGATAAGACACACACACAAATGAGTTTAGGTGCATATACATTGGATCTACCATAGATGGGGCTATAGGCCTTATTAATTTACAGTAGATACTTTTTATTTATATTGTACACTTATACACATAAAAGTACAATGGATTGTGAAAGTACATACATTGGTGATTAAGGGTTACATTCTTGCAAAAAGCATGATTGCCTCACGCTTGAGGCAATTTGATTGACATCTAATGAAACATTTCTAAAGAAATCTGGTGTAGAGAAAAATCCAAATGAATGATTAGTAAATTTTTTAAATAAAAATACAAAATTTATCTTACTTGATAGCCGTTTGTGGATCATTTCGCAGCTCGTTCAGGAAACCAAGTTTAAACTGGTGACGCACAAACAGAAGTGTGTGATTAGTTTTGTTGAGAAAATCACGATGAGCTCTTACACCTTTTGCCTCGCCAAGATAAAATGTCCAGGCTATCTCACTCAAGGCATTTTCCAATCTGGAACAAAGACGATTGAATACTTAAAGTAAAAACAGATATACGGTATTTTAAATTTTGAATTTATGACAAAGTAATGAGCACTATCATAGGGCATTAAAAGGTTATTAAAATAAATTGATTACTGAATGTAATGAAAGGCCACTTAAGGGCAGCCTTTGTAGCTCCCACAAGCGTTAGGTTCTGGTACCACTAAATCAACGTAGAGGAGAGAGGAGCACCGAGATCAGAGGTCAACTCAAAGCTGAGAAAATCTGCCCAGAATTCAGAAAAATATAAGGCATCAGTTTGGGGACACTTAACAAAAGTATTCAAGTTCCTCTAAAGAATCTGGCATTTGTAGTTGATTGTGGGATTACCTATTTGATGAGAAAAATAGTATTGGATCAATAGTGTTTTCTGTAATTTCTAGTGGATAGAAAGAGTCACAGACTCTTAATTTTATGAGTCCAAGATTGCAATTTATAATGTCCAGTGTCAGTAATGCAAAAAGGTATTCTTCCACTAGGAAGAGAGGCAGGGGATGCAGGGAACTGGATATATAACAACAATCCAACAACATTTCCCAACTCTCAGGAATATACCGTATATCAAACTTGCATCATGCTTCACCATTAAACGGCCTACATCAATTAATGTACAAGGAGTTTTCCGAGGTCAAAGCACCATATCAACCGACATTTAACAACCCATAGGAATTGCGTTTTAAATCACAAATTCCAACAATTACCAAGATACCATAAACTGTTACCTTCAATTTACAGTTATCAGCAGCTGCATTGCATCCTGAGGAAGGTCAGTCTTTGGCTAGGAGGATCTCAATAGGCCTAACAGGCTTCCTATCCTCAATAATGGGAACCAACAGAGAAAGTAAAAATGCAGAACTACTATAAATTTTACCACAGAGCAAATTACAATACACAAATAGAATATTTTAACACAAAATGTTCCATATGTACAAACCAAATTTGAATCTTACCTTACAGTATATCCTAATAGATGAGCATCAGAATGAGGCAATACAAATAGATGTTTAGCAGGTAGATCACAGGCAGTGCACAGAGTTGCAGCCTTCTCGGCTGCTCCTGTGTCCTCGCCTGGCACACTGATCCCACTCTGGATAAGAACTAGAGCTACACGGCTGTTGCGACCCCCCATAACAGTCCTGCGGACATGAAAAAAGCATTATTAAATAATATTTACCTTTATAAAAAAAACCAGCATCGAGTGTAATGAAACACTATTTTCTGGGCGAGCCCCGGATGATCCCTGGAGCAATCGGACTGATATTAGCTATATTAGTCTGGGGCTCCAGTCAATGGAGTTCTGCATACTGGGGACCATGAGGCAGAACCTGGCCCCTCAGAGTGGCACAAGGTGCAATAGCCTAAGGAAACCCCCCCCCCCTGTATTTGAGAGTATTCTACATCTGCTATTGACCAGGGTTAGGCACCCAGAAAGATAGGCATCCCAAAACAAACCCCCACTTGGTAGTAAATTGCGAACCCAAGATCGAACAGAGAAACAGAACTCCCCTAAAAGAAAACAAGGAAACAAGCAAACCACACGCCCCTCTTGTCTGCGCAGCTCTTTCTCACCACCCCCCCCTCCCAGGAGGCAGAGGGTGGAGCCTCGGACCCCCGCATCGACTTCAGTTCGGAGACTGAGCGTCAAAATTGAAACTGCCGACCGGAGGGAGCTTCTGGGCTCACCCAGAAAATGGCGTTTCATTACATTCCACGCGGGTTTTCTGTGGGGAGCCCCTTCAGCTCCCTGGAGCTACATAACCAAAGATAAGTAAAAGAGGGACCTAACCGGGAGGCGGCCACACCGCGTGCCTCAACTCAAGACGAAACAATTGGCTGCAACCGGTGGCCGAAGGCCACACAACAACAACTTGGACCCGGCACATTCTCCAAATAATGGGCAGTCAGGACACTGTTCGACCTCCCAAACCCCCGCGCCTGAATGTCAGCCCAGGACATGTTTCCAAACACAGTGGCGAAAGCAGCAAAATTGCGATCATCATGGGCACGAGGGTAGACCGCAGGATTGCTAGACTTAATAACCCTGCAGAACAACCTGAGAGACCCGAGCCCTGGAACAGGGAATGAAGAAAATCTTATCAACCCAAAGCACGTCCACAGCCACAGAAGCCGAGGCGTGCAGGTAACAGCGAAGAGCCGCAACCGGACACATGATGTACTCCTGGCCTAACTAACCAAGCATCAATAACCCAAGGACCTCTCTGGAAGCCCGCTGCCTCATTCTTCGCCAGAAAAGGAGACAACTGCAACCAAACAAACCGTCCACTAGAACCGAAGAGCAGAAACCACCCAGTCCAAAAACCAGGACAGCTCAGGCGGAGCATGAGCAGGCCAGAGGTGAAACAAAGCACGAGAAAGCTTACGGAACGGGGTGGAAGTGACATCAACCCCAAATGCAAGTAGGAGTGGCTCTGCCTGCGCCGCATGATAAGAGGTGACGGTATTTGGCATAAGATGACGGTCCTGAAAGAGTCAAGAAAGAAAGGACAAAACAACCCGAACAGAAACAGAAGATAACCTACGAAGAAAGAGGAAATGACGAAAAGAACGTCAAGAGATAAGTTGTTATATACTGTACATACCATACCTAAGTTGTTATATACACCCTGTAACAACATACTGTTGTTACAGGTTGGGGATACCATCAACGAAGCCACCTGATCACCATATAAATGGTGATACACGTGTCAAAAAGACCAGATGCGAAGAGTGGAGGAGTAGATCAAGCCAGCCAGGTGCCGGATCAGCCCAGTCTGCTGGAAGAAACGGAGCTGCAGAAAAAGCCCCCGGGTTCAGACACTGAGCAAGCAGCGACTGAAACCAAGGCTGGGTAGGCCACCAAGGGGCCACAAGGACGACTTTCCTGCGATAAGACTCCAACTGAGCCAAAACCCGAAACAACGGGTTCCTGTTGGATCCCGGGAAGGGGGGGGAGGGAAACAGGTAACCATCAAAATGAATGTTATTCAGTATAAAATATATTTAAGTTAATATTTTTGGGGTGTGTGGAATGGATAGAAGGCACTCTGATGCAGCTTACCACAAAAGAGTTGGCAGAAAGAACCCAAATGCCCATTAGATTTGGGCAAGCACAGTGTAAATGTGGCAGAGAGACACTGCACATCAGCAGCAATGCAACTGGTGTCAAGACCACAGACAGCAACTGAAACCCTTAATTAAGCAGCTCAAATGAAGCACCTGCCAGTGCTAATATCTGTGAAAATCTTTGCCACCAGAAAACATGGTTTGGAATTCATTAATGCTGCCAACTGATAACAGAGGAGGCAATTTGCTGATTGAAAGCTCAGAATGATTATTGCCAGGTTTCAAGTTACCATACCAAGAATAATTGGCAGAGTTTTTCCTTTAAATGTGAATTATAAGAGTGTGTGTGTGTAACGAGTGGTTTACCTCAAGGTGGGTCGAGATGTGCTCTTCATCATGAGCGCCCCACCCAGTTTAGTAGGGCAATGATACAATTTACATGCAAGTTGTATGTAGTAAGGTGTCTGCATCTACAGACTAATAATGTACTGATAAAATGGAGGAAAAAAGTTCAAAGATGTGCAATAAAATTAATCCCAGAATTTAAGAAATATGAAATATAAGGAAAGAGTGAAGATGTTTGAAATACAATATAATAATTCCTTAGTAATAATTCACACAACTTACTTCAATGTTTGAACTCTACCAGCAAGGTCATTCTTCTTTTCGGTCCAGTTGCTGTCATTCCAGTCCAGGTCATAGAATAACACAATAAGTGCTGGAACATGGTAAAGGTATTTGGAGATCCAGTTGGACTTTAGAATGCCCTTGGGTATATACCATTCATAGGATTGTCTCTGAAAAGAAAATATGCTCTTGAAACTTAATCATAGCCATACAAAATCACTCTAGAATAAAATTAGTTTTCCACTGAAACTGTAAGTATTCATGTCAACAATATTGTACTGTACTGTATATGAAAATAAACCTTCTGATCTATTACAGTCAGGCATCTCCTAAGATAAGATATAAGCCAGAATTATGAACAGTCAAGCAGGAAGACACTATCAATAGCACTACAGAGAACTTTCCATCATGTGTAGGGGGTTCATACTAGGTACTCTGGAATCACTGGGGATCCCACTACCAGGTGGTGGGACCATGTGCAACTAGATATATGATAAACTCCAAGTTCTTAACATAATCTCAGAGACAAAAGTTAAAACAAGAGCCTGCAATTCTGAAAAGAAAAATAGATCTTACCGATGGAAAACTAAGGAAGAAGACAAAGGCTCAAAGCAGAGGGGCACCATCAGCACACCAGACATACAACCACAGCATAAGTGCAACAAGATTGATGGACATGCCAGTCAGAACCAAGAGCCAACTCTTATCACCTAGAATAAGCCCACATGCCCTAACATAAGCAAATAAGAAAATGGTAAGGAAAGCAGCAAGATAACCAGGACACTTCATCAGCAAGCAAAAACTTAAAATCCCCATAGAGATGCCAGGAATCAATGGCATTTGATTCAGGCAAGGTGCCCATAGCTTCAACAACTGGCCACACACCAAAGGACCAGAAATCTTTTGGCCATAAAATACCAACATGGGAATGAGACCTGGAAGCAGGCACACGAGGCCCAAACCAGAAGAAATGGTACACTACCTAGTCTACTAGAACTGCCTGAAAATACAGACCACTCAACCCAGTGAGAAGAGGCTATGGCACCCACCAAACAAATGGCACACAGCCAAATCTGCTGGGAACAAACTGCAAGACCCAGAGGCCCAAAAAAAACTTGCAAAGACCAGCGCAAGGTTCACAGAAAATCTCTGAAGGCCCAATGCAAATAGCACTGGGCAAGATATGGTGGACAGAGGATCACCAGGCCCATTGGCAGAGAAATCCAGCCAAATTAGATCAAGACCACAACCACGAAAGCCAAGACACACAACCTGGGAAAACAGTTAGGCATTGCTGGCCAGAAAGCCTTCAGCACATAACAAGACAGCTCTGGAACATTTGAACTTGCAGTCCAGGTATTCAACTGAGCATATGGCCTGGAACAATCAATCACACAAAACTTTCTAGGCCATAGTTGGAGTAAAATGGAATGTTTGGGTGCACGTAATGCGAGTGCCATAAAAACTCTGGAGCATAAATAAAAAATGCAATGGTCCCCTGTTTAACCCTTTAACTGCACAACGCACCTGCAGGCCCAGGCGTCGGGTGCACAACGTGCCTCCGGGTGTATTTATTTTTCAAGCTCCATTCAAAACTCCCACAGCTACATGGGGTTCACATCAGCTTCCTCAGGGCTCTTGTAAACAGACGCTATCCTTAAAAAAAATCATGGTCCACATTGCCGGGTGAGAGAGCCTCAGTAGTGAGTGAGCAACCAAGGCTGGCGCTCGCAGCATGAGCACACAGCTCTGCTGTTCAGACTGTGACCACAGCATCTCATAATAATTTCAAAATATATATATAACCTGTATTATTTAGCCATGATAGTATTATAGAAGAGCCCGAGTGTGATAATGACTGGGTACCATGTTCAAATATCAGTGATTCAATGCTGTTCACGATGTTCACAGCGCTAGCCACAGCACCACAGCATTATTTCGTCCATCTAGGAATCTTCAAACGACTTCTTAGGTTCCTTTTCAAAATAAACTTGTGGTCAATTATTCATTTACAGAAATTAGTGACCAGGATTGTGGTTATAATTAGCGCTGTGCGTAATATTGTGGAAGGAGAAATTTTGGTGAGGGAGGGAGGGAGAAAATTGAGGCAGCCTCACTGTGTGGCAGCCACTCTTGTTTTGCTCACCATAGTAGCTTCATGGTTCACTATGGGGAACACACATGTACATGGGTATATACAGTGTGTGTGTGTATGTAGTGTAATAACAGCAACAGGAGTATGTTGAGTGGAGCTATGTTGGTGAGGAAGGTGACGTCGTAATCATAGCATCGTCTGCTGTCTGCTGTGTGATTTCTCATGCAGTGTATGGTGGCCACTGTACTGTTTGGGCACAATACCGGCTTACTTGCATAGTTCTGGTAAATAAAACATGTAGATAAGTATATATATATAACATGTGTAAATAGTGTAATAAAAACAATAACAGTATGGTGGGAGGAGCAATGTTGGCGAGTAAGATG
The DNA here is from genome assembly GCA_020271785.1 of Procambarus virginalis. Classification (NCBI taxonomy): domain Eukaryota; kingdom Metazoa; phylum Arthropoda; class Malacostraca; order Decapoda; family Cambaridae; genus Procambarus; species Procambarus virginalis. The sequence continues at coordinate 10,977,389 of WNGS01163002.1, read as the reverse complement.
TTGGAGTGAGGGAGGGCCTGTCTGGGTGTGGCTGCTCACACTCGCGATGTTCTGAATGTGTTGATGGTAAATGTATATAGTGTGTGACAGTGTATATAGTGTGTACATATGTTGTTAATATACATAAATGAACATGAAACATTGTGTGAATAACTGAATGATGGGAGGAGCAATGTTGGCAAATACAATGTTGGAGAAGTGAGGGAGGGCTGGCTGGGTGTGGCTGCTCACACTCGCAATGTTCTGAATGTGTTGATGGTGAATGTATATAGTGTGTGACAGTGTATAGTCTGTAAATAGATTGTATATATACATAAATTAGCATGATACATGATAAATATATGCAACATATGAGTACACAAGTGTCATGCACATAACACTGTCCTTGGACAGTACGGATGTTTTACTGCCATAATATAGTGTACGTGTTCATTATACATTAGGATTAGCACGCAAAAACAAATAAAATGTATTTGGGACTGTGCGCAAAAAATGAAAAAAAATATATTCTCTGCAACTCGCGCGCCCCGCCGGCCCCGGGAGCTTACTTCACGAGCGCAAGGGGAATGATGACGTCACGCGCCACCTTACAGACCCCATAGCAGCCAAAGTACAATTGTGAAATTCCGTTGCTATACCCATGTACAGGGAGGTATTTTTGACACTTTCAGAACAAAAAAGATTTTTTTCCTGATAATTTATTTCTTGCGCACTGGAGGGGGGCTGTCATATTTATAGACTGCGCAGTTAAAGGGTTAACATCAATATTAAGCCAGTCAAAGGCTACAGGTGTTTAATGCAACCACCCTTACTCCTCTTACTTTTCTACACCAGCTGAGTGTAACCTCAGGTGACCTGGACTATCATCATCTGCTGACAGTCAGATGCTTCATAGCCCGGGTATTTACCCTGTACTCAGAAATGATCATTAGTCTTGTTTACTAGAGGTACGTAATTTCCCTCAAACAGTTGTTTGTTTTGCTGCACCTATCCTTTCTAGTGGGTTTCCCCAGTTTTGTAGTTAATTCATTTTGTTAAAGACTGTAAGCTTGTGTATATGTGTCCTTTAGGCTTGTATCAAGGTCTTGGAAGCCTAGTATACCAGTATTGGGGTAAGTCAATGCAAGACAAATCATAAGCTTAGGGAACTACCTGAGGATCTCTCCTTTGGAAATAGGAACTGAATCATTTATATTACCTTCTGCTTCATAAGAGGCATCTGGAAGTCATTAGAGAGGAGCCGGAAGTGTAATGGGGTCCGATCTGTCCTCCGGTTAAGTGCAAATGCTTCCCACACAGCTTTGTGTGTTGCTTTCTCTATATCCAATCCTGAAAAAAAATTAAATAAATACTACAGTAATGAAAACTGTTACTGTATACATACAGTATACGCCTTTAAATTAGACTTTTTTGGGTTCAGTCATTCATCATCATCACTAAACCATTTTCATAAGAATGGGGAGGCACTTTGTTTGAGAGAGAATTTTTTTTTTATAAAAACATGATTCTCCAATTTACTTTCCAGGGAATTTATGCTATATAATTACTAATGAATGTAAAAGTAAAACCAGAGGAAAATATACTGCATCTTTTGTTCTTTTCTCAGATTACAGGAATGTATTTAAATGTCCCACAAGCTGTTCTTTTAACTTCAGGATAACTGGCAAGACAAAAGGAGCAAAAATAAACCACTCAGCAGCACCTTTAAACAATAAATGGAATGACCAGAGCAGTTAATCATCACTTTATAAACTACTGCTACTGAATTACCATCCACAGACCATCGCCAGCTGGCACTACATGCTACACATACTACAAAGGAAATGGTGAACATTCCTCTCTGCCTGGCACTCCATCTATGTAAATGACTGACTCTGCAGAGACCCATTTGGTCAAACTTTCTGGATTTTCCTCGATACATTGTTTTGGCAAATGGTGTCTGGTGTTTTAATTTACTGTTTGTAGTAGCTAACAACCATTTGTGTCTAGGTACTGCATTCCACATGGTCAGTTTAGTTTCTATTTTTTTCCTGGAATCAATTATTCAAAGAATGTGGGCATCAGAGTTATCTTTTATGCAGCCACTGGTATGCACCGACAGGGCCTAGCTCCGTTTGAACATGCCACTGTTTAGGCAACACACATGATTATCTCCTCTTTGGTGGGATTATCTAATAACCCTTATTATTTTGATGTTTCATGAGTCAGTGTTTCTCAGCATTGATTTTTTGTCTTATTTACATTGGGGCTACCCTCTCCTTTTCGTGTTGTAGTTTGCACATGGCTTTGTGAGCACATGCCAGGTTCAATCCAATGTCTATGCTAATGTTTTGAGCTTGGTCCCAGTGTTTGGGCAATCTAATTCCTGCATTTTAAAAGGAGAGGGTTTTCTCCTTTTTTCTCTATTTATATTTTCTATTAATCTATTTATATTTTTATTATTTTTTGGCTATTTTCTCTACTGGTGGGGTCTTTAGCTGGGCATAAAGGTTTTCGCACCCATAGAAGGTGACTCATACATACTTGCTTTGATTGGTGGTCTGGGCTCTGCTGGGCCCTCCCGAAGTTTGACTTCTCCACTGACTGTGGTTCCTAAATGCCCTACCTTGTGATTACCTTGTGATGGTTTCGGGGCGTAGCGTCTCCGCGGCCCAGTCATTGCCCAGGCCTCCTAGGCTCTTAGCTGTGCAGACAAAGGCTGAAGTTGGCTGGAAGTCAATTTTACAGTTACCAATTTTTGCAAGGTAACCCTAAGGACTTCAAGTCCAGTCTGGAACCCTTGTATAAAACTACATAATGCTTAACCACTGGACTGCGCCAACCAAGAAAACTGTCGGTTGGAAATTGCACCAACCGAGAAAACTTTTTTTTATTTTTTCGTACCCATTCAAAACGTGTGTGCGGTAGGTTGTGTTCGAAATGGACTCTTAGGACCTCCAGTGAGAGGCAGCCATCTTTGAACAAATTCCCAGAATGCCTTAGGGCTGCTGGCTGGGTTAGTGCAGAGTGAGCAACCATGGGTGGCTCACGCGCCTCTGGCTCCCAAACACCTGTCTGATGCAGAGTTGAAAGATCAAGCTGTCGGTGAAATTCAGACCTTATTGTTTGAAGAACATAAGGGTCATGATATTGGTGAAGCTAGGCGCAATAAGGACCAAACACAAAGGTCGGATGCAAGTGATAGAGCACCTGTGAGAACGATACAGCGAGCGTATCCAGTTGTTGCTCTGAGTGCCACCCTTGCCCACCTATGCCATCTCCAATTTATATAGATGATACATAGTTAAATCGTTTTCTGCGTTCAGTGACGATGCATCTGATACAAGTAGCATAGATTAACAGTATTAGCAGCTTTCATGGTGTTTTCCATAGAAATTTTCAAGAATAGCTGAATCTCTTCCAGATTGACTGATACTCTTCAAGGTTGGCTGAATCTCTTCCAGTGTGGGACCTTACAAAGCGATCTTTTTCAAGACTACCTTACAAATTTATCTTTTCCTATAATCTTTTCAATACTACCATATGCTTTACAAGCTTGGCTTCATACCACCTACAAGTACTAAAGCCAAGGGTGTACCCGAGTGCATTATTTGCAAGCACACAGAAAGAAGAAACAAGAAGCGAAAATCTATCTGTACCTGGTGCAACGCAAGCGAAGTCGCGCTGTGTGCCATGAACTACTTCATTGATTATTACTCACTTCCGAAGTACTGAGTATGTAATACAGTGAGTTACTGTGTTAATAGTGTGTGAAACTGTACATATTGTAATTTTAGTGAATATTTAACAAGTAATATTACGACAATAAACATTTATTGTAGACACATTACTGACACATGTATCACAGTTCCATGGAACATTATGAACGTTCTTCTGTGGAGGAACTGGAGGAATGGTCTAGAAAATGGCTGCTAAAGTTCAACTCAGGAAAGTGTAAGGTAATGAAATTAGGCAAAGGGAGCAGGAGGCTGAACACAAGGTACTATCTGGGAGGTGAAATCCTGCAAGAGTCAAATAGAGAGAAAGATCTTTGGGTTGATATCACACCGAACCTGTCCCCAGACGCCTACATCAAAAGGATATCATCAGCGGCATATGCTAGACTGGTCAACATAAGAACTGCCTTTAGAAACTTGTGTAAGGAATCGTTCAGGACCCTGTATACCACTTATGTCAGACCAATCCTGGAATATGCAGCTCCAGCCTGGAATCCATACCTAGTTAAACACAAGATAAAGTTAGAGAAGATTCAGCGGTATGCCACCAGGCTCGTCCCGGAACTGAGAGGAATGAGCTACGAGGAAAAGCTAAAGGAGCTGAACCTCACGTCCCTGGAAAACAGAAGAGTAAGGGGAGACATGATAACCACCTACAAAATTCTCAGGGGAATTGACAGGGTGGACGAACACAAACTCTTCAGCACGGGTGGGACACGAACAAGGGAACACAGGTGGAACTTAGTACCCAGATGAGCCACAGAGATGTTAGAAAGAATTTTTTCAGTGTCAGAGTAGTTAATAAATGGAGGAATGCACTAGGCAGTGATGTGGTGGAGGCAGATGCCATACACAGTTTTAAATGTAGATATGATAGAGCCAAGTAGGCTCAGGAATCTGTACACCAGTTAATTGACAGTCGAGAGGCGGGACCATAGAGACAAAGCTCAACCCCCGCAAGCACAATTAGGCGAGTACAATTAGGCGAGTACTGTATACATATAGTAAAGGACACAAATATGTATCATATACGATAAAAAAAAATAAAACCGCATTGGAAATACATAGAACAAATAATTGAAAATATATTTGTGGCAACTCGTAGTGCTTGAATGGCCCGCACAACCATGTCTGGGAGCTTCATGCACGGGCAACCAGCTCCTGATGACGTCACAGTGCGCCTTGTCCACGCCCCCACAGTCAAAGTAAGTGCAATTTGGCATTTATTTTCCATAGACATGTTCTGGGAAGGGAATTTATCATTTTACAAAGAAAAAAGAATTTTTGGGAACACTTTATTTCATGCACACAGGGGGAATGTCACAATAAACTCAGTGCATCACAGTGGTTAAAGCAAAGAACGTTCGTATGCAAAGCAAAGAAAGCAGAACTTTCAGGAAATAAAGAAGCCCAAGGAAAAACAGGTAAGCATGGAAGGCATACCTGCAGGTTGTGTGGGCACCAGCAGAGAATGCTCCATATGTGAACTGGTGGAGGAAAATAGAAAGCAAAGCCACCACTAGAGTGGAACAGAATTACAGTGGTACTTCGGTTTACGAATGCCCCTGTTTATGAACTTTTCAGGTTACGAGCCCGATTTGTTCGGAAAATTTTGAATCGGGATACGAACTTTACCTCGGGATACGAGTTTGTTGACACGCGTACGGCCGACCTAGCACGTGGTGGAACGGTGATCACGCCTCAGTTTACCAGTGCCTCGTGCCCAGTGACTATCCCGCCTGAATTCTTCACAAGGATTTAGTTTCTTTTCGGATTTTTGGTCATTTGACCATAAATTTGTTATTATATATCTCGTCATGGGTCCCAAGAAAGCCAGTGGTAAGGTTCAAGGATCAAATTCTTGCCAAGGCAAGAAAATACACGTGAGAATGACCATAGAGGAAAAACAAGAGATCATTCGAAAACATGAAAATAGTACACGTGTTGTTGAACTAACTAGGCAGTATAACAAATCTTCAGAGGAGGAGGAGGCAGTAGAGGATGTCCCTTCCTCATTAATTAAGAAAATGTGTTCAGTATGGGAAGAACTGCAAAGTTTTGCTGAAAAGAATCACCCAGAGAAAGCTGTAGTAGGCCGTTGCATTAATCTTTTCAATGACAATGTGATGCCTCACTACAGACAAGTGTTGCAAAGAAGGGAAAAACAATCTTCAGTGGAACGTTTCCTTGTGAGAAAATCAAGCAGTGAGCCACAACCAGGACCTAGTGGTATGCAGGCAAAACGTGCCAGAGAGTGCACTCCAGAGAAATCTTCACTGCCTGATGTTATAGTGGAAGGGAACTCCCCTTCCAAATAGTAACACCTCTCTTCCTCCCCCCCTCCTTACCATCTTCCATACGCCAACAGGAGTCATCAGCAAGGGTAAGTAATAACTTGAAACATACTTTTGTAGTGAAGATTTGGGTGAATTAAGTATAAAATTTATTTTGAAGTGAAGTTTTTGGGGGAGTCAGGAACGGATTAATTCATTTCCCATTATTTCTTATGGGGAAATTCGCTTCAGTTTACAAATTTTCGGGTTACAAACCGTCTCCAGGAACGGATTAAATTCTTAAACCAAGGTACCCCTGTACAACACCCAGAAAAGGGATGAAGAGATCGCCAAAGAACCACATTCAAGAAAGTAGCAAAAAAAGGGCAGGAAAAGGTACATGCAACCAACAATATCATCACAGGGGCAAGCAGACAGGTTAAAATTGACAAACTGTCCTCTACCCCAAAAGGCCCATTTGAGCAAATTCCAGCAGAGCTGGAAAGCCATACAATCACCTCATACCCCAAAAAGTGTGGGGAGTGAATGCCCCCCCCCCCTCCAAGTCCAGCATAGGCATTGAAAACCTCACAAGAAATCATAAATGATTAAAAACCTACATAGAAACCCCTAAAAAAATGTTTACGCAGTAATGAAGGCAGGCTCTGAACTAGAGAGAAGAAACCAACTCCTGTGCAGAAAACATTTTGATGAATAACCTGGACTACATACAATAGCCAGGACATTGAGAAACTACACTTGTCAAGAACAACAACAACATGAATAGAGAAAGCAGAACAAGCAACATCAAACAAGTCACTGGGAATGGAAGAAGACTGCTAATGATGCTTCCACACCATCCTGTAAGGGATGAGTGCCACCACTCAGGATGAAGACAAGAAAGAAAACTATCAGCTGCTGGAAACAGTAATCGAATCTGAATGAGCTCTGATTCAGGTCACACATGTGTTCACGGTTCAGGAGCAGGATCCAAAGCAAGCTCAACTAATCAAGTCTCTGAAACCAAATTTCCAAGGAGAGTCAAGGGGCAAACACAAACTCTCATCACAGAACATGGGGCCAGGGTCAGAGCCTACATCAGTCTGGGACCCAAAGATCGGGATAGAGAAATAAACTCATATTCAGCAATTCAATAAATTCAAAAGTTATTAAACTGAGCTCTGAGTATTTTACTTATTAGACATTTACCTTTCAAAATTAGCATTAACCTATCAGGAACATGTGTTAAATATAGAGTACTTGGAAATTATTAATCAAAACAACAAAATGTGTACAGTATTTTAAATCAGAACTTGCTAAAACAATAATTGTTCACATTTTCAGAACCACGTACAAAGCCTCTACCTGCAAGACACCAGTAATTAGTTATGCCACATGACTTACCCATCATTCCAATCAATGCATGGGTGGTGTAGCCGCTTCAGGGGAAGACCATAAGGATCAAATTCATCCTCCATTGTATCTATCATACCTCCAGGAATGATTATATTATGCTGAAATTAAATTTAGCATAATAAGTACAGTACACATATGCAATGAAGCTTTTACAGTTGCTTGAATATTAACAAAACCACTTATTCCTTCCCTGTGTTGCATTCACATTAGTACTTGAAGACTGCAATCGAAACAAATTTTGTTATTACCAAAATATTTCTTACTTTTGTATCTGTTAAATTTATTCTTAACCACTGCACTGCTCCAAACAACAAATGTCGTTATGAGAGTTTTATGTTTTTTTTTTACTTAGGTTCTATTTTAATCTTTTTTAATGTTTCCATCACTCTGTGTTTTGAAATGAAAATAGTTGAGTTTGGAAACATTTGATATTAACTTTATCAAACCATTTATAAAAAACAACAAAAATATGCCCTTAACAATTGCACAATGATGTTTTTGCCAAAAACAGGTGCGCAGTGCAGGGGTTAAAGCTCTATTTGTATTTTGAAGAAAACATGGCAGGTTGTTCTACCCATCCATAATTGTTTTGTTAACTCCTGAGCTACATCCCTGGCTTTAGTGCTTGTGCTAGGCCTAAATCCATTCCATTCAATTTCACTGAATTTCTCCATTCACTTCAATTTAATCAAAAAACTATTTTTAAACAATTCTTACCTACATCCTATCTAAATTTGCCCAAATTGAATTAAATATGAGTTCTGACTTGACATGATATTTTCAAGACTACTGTACTTATATTTCTTTATTAATGCCTTTCAGTTATTGGTGCACTTGAGCCGTATTGCCCATTATTTTACACTTCTCCATCTATGGTTGCAAGTAAGCAAGTAATTATCAAAGGCACCAAACCGGGAAGGCTATGTAGCATCTATGGTTGCAAGGAAGATTTCTTATTCCAGAAATCAACTTTTTTAGCAACAGAATGTCTATACTGCAGCAGTATGGAGACCACAACTTAATAGCATAGGCTAATCTAAGCAGTCTCATTAACCATGGTAAAGAAGGGTAAAGAAATAAAGAAGTTGGGATCGTTTCTTGCCGACTGGTCAAGGGAAGCATCATAGTCTTGTGAAGTGTGTGTGCAAACTCTATATAGTGCCTATTATAAAGGAATTGCAGATGTAAGAAATAAGTTCTGAAGACAAAGTATTAACAATATTGAAATTGCAAAATCTGAATACAATAAAGATTTTGGAGTTGTGATTAGTAGGGATCTTAAGAAAAAAAAAGTAAGGAACAGAGCAAATAGAATACTGTACTGTACTGGAATTTATTTCCAAACATTCTAGCAATAAAACATCTAATGTTATTATTGAGCTTTATCTTGCACCATAAAGATTATGCAGTTCAGCTTTAGTCACCACATTATAGAATAGGCAAATTCAATTGAACAGAGTGAAGGATGACAAAATTAACTCCAGGAATTAGAAACCTCCCTTATGAAGATAAATTTAAAGTTTAATTTGCATTCTCTAGAAATACAAAGTAAGGGGTGACATGACAATTATATAAACTAACTCCTATATCCTTTTCTCTATCAATATGCTGCATGGTGGTGTTGTTCATATAGGAAATATAAAGTACAATGTTATGCCCTGTATGAGATGTTTCGCATTTTTCCAATATCTAAAAGCATTGCCACTCTTGTTCCCGTTGCCCCTGTGCTGACGAACTTATTGGTGGGTATGAGGGTGTTCAGATATTTCAGAACCTTACTGAATATCTTAACCTTCGATTTGTTAAAGAGTAAATACCAAGGTGGTTATAGTGGCCAAAGGTACTCACCTGCGGCCAGCCAGCCCGTCCACCAGACGACCTCTCACACCCACCAATGTTTACACCTCAACTCATCCACCACTACCAACATGAACCTAATTATACAAGATACTAATTTAGGTGTTAAATCTGCTGTTATTCTCCTCTTAATATTAAATAATGCATACTTTACTTATAAGAATAAAAAGAATTTTACTTACTCCGATGCAGTAAAANCTAGTCACACATTAATCAGACTGCCATATTTGCCATTCTCTCAAGTCCATGCCTGGCCCCAGGTTGGGACTGGGAAATAGAAGAACTCCCAGACCCCACCCCAGGGAAGATTCAAGGAAGACCAGATGGTGGCCTGACTAATTATGTTACCCTGTGGTACCCTTGCATTGGTTCCGAGGATTAACGTCCCTGCAGCCTGGTTGGTTTGGTCAACCAGGTTGTTAGATGCAGCTGCATACAGCTTGATATATGAATCACTGCCCAGTTAATCAGGTATTCTTTGGAGGTGTTTATCAAATTCTTTTTTGAATACCATAAGAGGTTGGCTGGTTATGACCTTATGTTTAGAGGGAGAGTGTTGAACAGTCTTGGGTCTCTGATGTTGATAGAATTCTCTCAACATACTATTGCACCTCTGCCTTTTCAAAGATATTTTCCTGTCATGCCTCCTTGTCTCTGTGTTATTATTTTCCTACTAATATTTACTAATTTTCCCACTAATATTTTACTAATAATACAGTTACTATAGTTCTACGATTTTTAACAATGCCGTTTGTTGACCAAATTGTGTTTTTGCTTTTTTCTGCAATGTTTCCCCCCCCCCCCTTTTTTTTCATTTTTTCTGATTTTTTTCACAACACAATTTATACTTTAATCTAAGTTAGTATTAAGTTTTAGTCTTAAGTGTTTTCCTGCCCGAAATGCTTTGCATAATAGTGGCTTTAGGCATTGTATGTACTAGCTCTATCTATGAATCCATCAACTTTTGTATTTCACCTTGTATTTATGTACTTTACCTGAATAAATATTTGTATTTGTATTTTGTTGTATACTAATATTTTCCAAGTGTAATTTATTATATATTTCTTCCATTTGCATTCCAAAGAACATAGATTTAAAAATGTTAAAGTCCCAATAAATTAGATGTTTTATCGAGTGAATTCGGACAGTAAAATATCTTTGCACATTCTCCAGGACATCAATTTCTCTAGCTTTGAAACGCCTGTTAGTGTGTACAAGAATATTTCACCCTAGAGAGCACTAGTGTCTTAAAAAGTATCATTGGTCTGGCATCCCTTGCTTGAAAGGTTCTTATTATCCAACCTGTCATTTTTCTTGCAGCTGTGACAGCTACTTTAGTGTCTTCTTCAAAAGAAAGATATTTCAGCATTATCACTACCAAATCTTTTATGTTGCTGTTTTGTTACATGGTGTGATTTGACAGCATTTCATATTTGGTTTCCATTTTGATATGTCTATATTTTGCATAGTGCAGGAGGTGCCTAACTGTTGTGGATGACGATACACATACAATTCCATGCTTTAGAATTTTTTGTTTAGAAAATGCTTTAGAAAATTCCATGCTTTCATGGCATGTATGCCAGTATATTTGCATGTCTCTTACTACCATTTCACCTTGACATTGTGGTGTACCCCCATGGTCAAAGTTTAGGAACCTCAACAGATGCTAGACCTACCGACAGGAAAGCCAGAACCTGGCTTTCCTGTTACTGAGGTAGGCTAGAACTTTGATCCCTATAGATGCAATTTTTGGAGAATCTGTCTTCTATTCCCCACTCCAACGGCCCCTTAACTGTGGACAAATAATTATTTCAATAGGTATCCTACATTCCAAGGGAATGACCCAAGACTGTCTTGACACCATTGGGCAAACCTGAGACATGGTGATCATCCAGAATATTGTACAAGAGATGAGAGTTGAACCAAGAAAGATCCAGTATAAAGTGTGGCTCAAGAAAGCCACTGCCGCCAGCATGCCGTCGCCGCCAGCATGCCGTCGCCGCCAGCGTACCGCCGCCATTGCCTCCAGCATACCGCCGCCACTGCCTCCAGTGTGCCACCGCCACTGCCTCCAGCATGCTACCGCCACTGCCTCCAGCATACCGCCGCCACTGCCTCCAGCATACCGCCGCCACTGCCTCCAGCATACCGCCGCCACTGCCTCCAGTGTGCCACCGCCACTGCCTCCAGCATGCTACCGCCACTGCCTCCAGCGTGCCGCCACCACTGCCTCCAGGAATATGAGAACTCCAAGACCAAAACCCCCAAAAAAGAGGTTGGCTGAACTGGCTTCAACTGAAACACTTACTAAAACAGTTGAAAAGAAGTACACAATGCACCCAATACCTAGGCAACAATTTCTTCCAGAAGCAGAAGCAGCGAGAATGGGGGAAGTCAGAAAAAAGGAAAACTGATTAAGAAGATGGCTGGAAATGATCCAACGATGTGGTCTACCCAAAGAGGCCACATCTTGTACTGAGAATTGTCGGCATCATACAAGGAGGTGCATGAAACTAGCACCTCTCAGTAGGAGGTGCCTGGAACATGGCCAAGTAATCCAAAACCAAAGCCGAAAAATCATCCTCATAAAACATATGGGAATTCTCTTCCTCCACATCAGCTTTGACAACATACTATGGGGTCCTGCAGGTAAAGTTTCGTTTATTTCCAATCCCAAAGGTGAATTCTCCAGAGTCAAGCTTCATACTGAATCTTTGTTAAACTCTCTTCTCTTGTCGAGTATTGTGGTAACAAACTAGTTTCAGTCTTGCCAATGATTTTGGGCAGGTTTATGGCCTTGACAAAAGTTAACTGGTTACTGATCCTTAATTGCTCACTCCTGTCCACCCAACCATTATTGGAGATCTAGTTATAAACTGATTGGCAAGTCGAATTCCAGAGGAAAACTAGTAGGGTAAGGCTCGAGATGAGCTATGAGAAAAAGTGCGAAATCTGATGTTGGGTTAAGCTTGGGGGCCTTCCCAAAATGTAATTTTTCTCAATGTTGAGGATTTAAAAAAGTTCCCCTTATCACAATGCAATTCAATTTACTCCCATGGAGTAAATACAGGATGATACAGGAAATGTTATAGGAGTAAATCTCACAGCTGTTACAGATGTAATGATTTCACAGGCACCATATAATACTATTCTAATATTGAAGGTGTGAAATATCCAAAGATCAACAGATGTCTGCCAGACCCACAAGCTAATTAAGTCTTTACAGATGTAGAGTATCTGTAAGGAGTTAAATACAACACTAGAGCACCAACAGACAAACCAGCATAACTGATACATCTACATTCTTTGCTAATTTTCCCAAAAGTAACAAGCAACTATTCAAATCATAAAAATTTGCAAACAAAACATTATGGTAATAATTAATATGAACTTACTAACATGCTCCAGGTTAACATGTGAAGCTGGGTCTAGTCCAAAGCTTAGGGAAATATCTGAAGCTAAACTGCCTTCCAAATTGGCGAGGTAAATTTTCACTGGCAGCCACTCCCACACTAGGGCTGTGGCATCATGCTCAACCTGAAACATTGCAACACTTCATATACGAGTTACAAAATGAATAACTAGTGAAAGACACCTTGGAGAGTTAGTGTTAAGTTGTATTGGGCTTTATGAAGGCTGGAACAAATGAGGTTATTCAACTGTGAAAGAGGGACCATATGTAAGGGGGGGGGGGGGCAATTACAAAATACTAATACAGTCAACTACTTTCTGTTAGCTCTGGTATTCGTTAGTACAGATTCTTAATGAAGTAATGCTATGCTTTTTGCACTAAATGTAAAAATAAATAAAACTTTCATATGAAATTTGAGAGAAACCAAAGGTTTTTGTGATGGTGGCAGCCTAATTAAAGGGTACTCTTGAATACTAATACTCTTTTTATTAATTAAAAAAATATTCATTTTAACATGCCAACTTATAATAGTGTCAAAGGCTGTGCAATACAGCAGCCGAAATAATAAATGTGTGCTTGTCTATCAATGATACGAGAGCGAGATCTAGCTCTTTATGCCCCACCTAGCCTTTCATACCCGAAATGCTAATTAAATCTTTCGACAATCAAATCTTCTCATACCTATGGGGGTGTACTTTAGATTAAGAATCATACCACTAGTCCCATTTGAATAGGTGGTATTTGTGAGTTGATCTAGTCACACAGTCCCTTAGACAACTATGCACACTAAACATGGTATGATTGATGAAGAATGGTAATGCATGCTTGTCTGTCATGCTACCTACTATAGTGTGGAGGATGTAATAAACAAACTTGCCTATTTTATTTATTATATTTATAACATTTCACTATACAGTACTGATCCCCCAATTTTTCTCAAGGCTGATGACTACACACTTCATGAAACAAGAAAATGGTAATTACTATATAATATTGATGTGTTGGGTAGATACTTCCAATGCATGAACTCATTATAAATGAAATAAGAATTTTAAAGTTGAATAATGTAAAAAATATTAAGTTTCCAAAGTTACACCTTGGATGAAAACAGTGATGCAAGTAATTTAAAGAATTCTGATAGAGAGAGAGATCTAGGGGGATGGTTCTAGATAGAAAACTAATCACCAGAGTACCTCATAAAGAACATTGTGAGGAGTATATGATACAATTTCAGGATCACTTAAATACATGGAGGGCAAAATATTAAGAAATGTTCACAACCTTTGCTAGACCAAAATTGGAATAAACAGTGCTGTATGGTGCCAATAGCTCAAGAAACAACCAAATAAATTGGAAAAAGGTGCAAAGATGCAACTAAATGGCTTCTGGAACTAAAAAATATACATATACAGTGGAACCTCGATTAACAAGCGGCTCTATTAACGAGTTTTTCCAGTAACGAGCAAGCCACTCACAGCAAATTTGTCTCTATTGACGAGCTCGCCTCTATTAACGAGCAAAACCACATGGTGCTTCCTAGCGTCTCGCGGGTTCTTGCAAATTCTCGGACGCCTCCGACGCCAGTGTTGTTATTGTATCTCACACGACAAGCATCCCTCTGGATTTATTTGCGCTTTTCTTTGGGTTTTTAGTGGTTTTGCAACTACAATTTGTAACACACGATGTCTCCAAAGAAACTGCTTGCTAAAGATAGTGTTGTCAAGAGGAAGAAAGACACAATTACTGTGGATTTGAAGAAGGAAATTATAGCAAAGCATGAGTGTGATGTCTGTGTGACTGATCTCACAAGGGAGTATGGCAGGTCCTCATCAACAATTTACACCATTAGTAAGGGAATGAGGAGGTAAGGGAGGATGCTGCTTCTTCCATCTGAGATCAGGGAAGTGTTGGGAATGTTTGAAAAGGTGAACACATTCTTGGAAAAGCTGATCTGATAAAGCAGTGACAACCTGGTGTGTGAAAATTTTTAATTAATTTATCACTTTGTGATATCACAAAGTGATAACACTTTCACAAAGTGTTAACACTTTGTGAAAGTGTTATCACTTTCGCAGGTATATGTCGCTTGAACGTGACACACCTTTTTCTCTTGAATGCACCCAAACACCGCGCTCAAGCGTCATTTGAGCAAATATTTCTATAAAATCCAATTCTTATCCGATCGACTTGGAGACTGTATACATGTTTGCCATGAAATTTCTGTTTTCTCTAATAGCCACATAGCCTATTTGGGAGAATGGCATTGTATTGTATCTTCGTGGTAAGACCATTATATTGTTGACACGACGAGTGTAATCAACGTAGTTTTTTATTTGGTGCTGGTCTAACGCATCCTTGTGTGACATTTGAAATTAAATTTGGGCGAAATTCCCAAGAAGAGAGAGTCTGCCTGACTCAGAGGTGGATTCTCCTTCCACACCACAAACCCTCTCCTCCTTTCCACCTCTCCATCGTCTCCCTCAAGCCAGCAACTATTCTTCACAAAGGTAAGTAAACATTAAAACACTACAACAAAACATTTATAATTACATGTGCAGTATTATATTTATATAAAAAAATGTCATACAAGTATGGATGTTTTTGGAAGTGGAACGGATTAAATTTATTTCCTTTAATTTAAATGGAGAAATTGTTTCTTAAGACGAGTTTTCCAGGTAACGAGCTCGGTGCTAGAACGGATTAAACTCGTTAATAGAGGTTCCACTGAACTAGTATATATAGCAGAAATCGACAAAAGTAACAGGAATCGACAAAATTGACAGAATAACTTATAGGTTCAAACTAAGGAAACAAAGCCGCTAAAAATAATTAGAAAGTTCACTTTGGCAGTGATAGATAGTTGGAACAAGTGAAGTGAGGTGGTGGAGGCCAAAACCGTCATTTGTTTCAATGCATCACATAATAAAGAATATTGGGTAGACAGGACACCACTAGTGTAGTTATCACAATTTAACCCTTTGGCTGCTTAAGTGATTTCAGCATGCAACTCTCAGGTGCGCATAAAATAAATTGCTCTCAAAACAGTATTTGTTCTGTTGTCACTGTAATTAGCATCCAGGAAGAAAAAAAAAGAATAATTGTATCTATTGCTGACCATTCAATGACCATGACAAACACTATTTCAATTTTTCACCACTATCCTATTTACCGTT
>WNGS01163002.1:10921211-10944259 GCA_020271785.1 Procambarus virginalis | reverse complement strand
TTGTTGTTGCTGCCGCAGATTTTCAATGAAAAATGCCATTAATCGAGGAAGAATATTTAGGTTTTGCCTAACCTCGTGCGGCAAGTCATGTGTGGCATTTATCTGAGGCTGCCCGCCAGGCTGAACTGGCTGACCAAGATGCCTGGCTCTCCAGGGGAAACCAATCGCAGCTAGGTCTGGAGGTCCTCTCTGCTGGCCCAAAGGGTTGAGTCACGTCACTACCTATGATACCACCACCTCGCCCTTCTTGCTGCCCAACAATTTCACCAGGACCTGTATTTGGATATATGAAATAATGCATTATATTAAATTTATGATACAGGTAAAACTCGAGTGAATTTTTTGGAAATGGCACATTCGAGAGAAATATTGTCTGCATTTTTATATATAACAAGATAACTGCAGAAAAATTAAGCAGTATTAAATAGTTTCGTAAATTAAACGTCATGCTATTGAGTAGTTTATCCAAGCCAACAAAAGGATATTTCTGATCGGGGGAGAAAACAAACCAGGAGTGGGGGGACCTTAATTTATTAACTAATGTTTACAGAGCAATTGCTGTACCACAATATCCAAGTAGGCGTGTAACATGGCTGAGTAGCATGCCAGTACTGCAAAGATGCAGCTAAAGGAAATAAGTCATAGGACATTAACCGTGTCTAGTGCCAGCTAGCCGAAGCAATGTTGCAGTACTCGCAATCAGCTTAAAGCTATAATTAAAACAATGCCAGAGATAATTGAGTGGCACAGCCAGTACTGTATGTATAAAATATATTCTGTATACACAGAGGGCATAGAATAGTTACTAGTTTCCAGGGGAACAATATGCTAGTGCCTAGTACATTTAAAGTCTGCAACCCCAAACTTGCACACAAGTGAGCACTTGACATATGGTAAGTAGCGTTACTAAAACTGCCAGATACCATCGAATAGACTTTATATATATATCGAATGTACAGAAGAAAATTACTTGGCAATATGGGATTTTAAGCACTCATTATACCCGGCACCCCTCCCCCCAGATCTCATATTATACCCGCCACCCCTCCCCCTAGATCTCATTATACCCGGCACCCCTCCCCCTAGATCTCATTATACTCGGCACCCCTCCCCCTAGATCTCATTATACTCGGCACCCCTCCCCCTAGATCTCATTATACCCGGCACCCCTCCCCCTAGATCTCATTATACTCGGCACCCCTCCCCCTAGATCTCATTATACCCGGCACCCCTCCCCCTAGATCTCATTATACCTGGCACCCCTCCCCTAGATCTCATTATACCGCCCACCCTCCCTCCCCCAGATCTCATTATACCGCCCACCCTCCCCCCCAGATCTCATTATACCACCCACCCTCCCCCCCAGATCTCATTATACCACCCACCCTCCCCCCAGATCTCATTATACCACCCTCCCCCCCAGATCTCATTATACCACCCACCCTCCCCCCCAGATCTCGTTATACCACCCACCCTCCACCAGATCTCATTATACCACCCACCCTCCCCCACCAGATCTCATTATACCACCCACCCTCCCCCCAGATCTCACTATACCACCCACCCTCCCACCAGATCTCATTATACCAACCACCCTCCCCCCCAGATCTCATTATACCACCCACCCTCCCCCCCAGATCTCATTATACCGCCCCCTCCCCCACCAGATCTCATTATACCGCCCCTTCCCCCACCAGATCTCATTATACCGCTCCCCTCCCCCACCAGATCTCATTATGCCGCTCCCCTCCCCCCCCAGATCTCATTATACCACCCACCCTCCCCCCAGATCTCATTATACCACCCACCCTCCCCCCCAGATCTCATACCACCCTCCCCCCAGATCTCATTATATCGCCCACCCTCCCCCCAGATCTCATTATACCACCCACCCTCCCCCCCAGATCTCATTATACCACCCACCCTCCCCCCCAGATCTCATTATACCACCCACCCTCCCCCCAGATCTCATACCACCCACCCTCCCCCCACCAGATCATTATACCACCCACCCTCCCCCCCAGATCTCATTATACCACCCACCCTCCCCCCAGATCTCATTATACCACCCACCCTCCCCCCCACAGATCTCATTATACCACCCCCCCTCCCCCCCTCAGATCTCATTATACCCCCCCCCTCCCCCCACAGATCTCATTATACCACCCACCCTCCTCCCCACAGATCTCATTATACCACCCACCCTCCCCGCCACAGATCTCATTATACCACCCACCCTCCCCCCCTCAGATCTCATACCGCCCCCCCTCCCCCCAGATCTCATACCACCCACCCTCCCCCCCCCTGCCCCAGTTCTCCACACACTCCCCTTCTCCACACCTAACCTCTTGGCTGAACGGTAGAGCGACGGTCTCGCTTTATGCAGGTCTGTGTTCGATCCCCCAACCGTCCAAGTGGTTGGGCACCATTCCTTCCCATCCCAAATCCTTATCCTGACCCCTTCCCCAGTGCTATGTAGTCGTAAAGGCTTGGCGCTTTCTCGTGATAGTTCCCTTCCCCCTCCACACACACACACACACACACACACACACACACACACACACACACACACACACACACACACACACACTGCCCACTTTCCAAACTCCCACCTCCCCAACAACACGTTCACGGACTCGCTGCCGGCGCCATTGCGTTCACATCAGTAATCAAATGGTTGTCGTTAGAATGCAAATATGTCATCTGTGAAAATGCTGAAGTCTATGGACTCTAAACTGAACATTTCACATATACAGACTTCATGAATGAGGGGCAGTGGCCCCTTTCTGGAGGGGTGGGCGNTGCGAACTGATGTCCATCACTCTCCTAGCGTCCATCGTGTTGTTTGCGCTCGTCCCTCCATCCTTCTGTTGAGACGCTTGAATCTGTTGCTGGGACACCTGTCTCTTTGCATCGGAAGCGAAAGCCTGGCTCCTCTCCTTCCTCCTCCCCGGCGGGTAAGAAGGCTTCACTTTCTTCCTCGCCCTCTACCTCTGACACACTCACTCTATCCCCTCCCGTTTCGGTGGTTGTGCCCCCTGTTCCTGCTATGGAGGTTTCTTTGGCCCCCGCTTCCCTCTTGGTTGCTGTCCTTGCTGAGGTGCACTCCCTGGTTTCTACCCCTCCTGCTGCTGTCCTTGACCCTCGGTTGTCCCCCCCCCCCCCTCCTCCTCCTCCGGACCCTGCTCGTCCACCCCTGGTCGGTCCTCCCGCTCCCTTCCCTCCATCCTTACTTAGTTTACCCATGACCCCTAACCCTGACTTCGCTGATCCTGTTCTTGCATTTCTTTAACGTACTGTGTTCCTTTTTTTTTCCCTTTGCTTTGAACAACCCCTTGTTGTTCTCTGTTGGTGTCCTTTCTCTTCTTGTCTATGTCTATTCTTCAATGGAATATTCGCAGTTATTACGGCAATTTCCATGAACTCCAATTCTGATTTCGCAGTTTTCGCCCCTTTGTGTCTTTCCAGGAGCCGATGCTTGGTGCTTGTCCTGGTCGCTTCCATGGCTATTCCTTTCTCCACCCGCCCCCCCCTGGCTTTTGCTGGGGCCCGTTCCTCTCCTGCTCTCTTGATTTGTTCTGATATTCCCTTCGTCCCCCCTACTTTTTCCATCGTCTCTCCAATGTTCTGCTGCACGTGTTTTTGTGCGTAAATGGTACATGGTTTGTTCCATTTACCTCCCCCCAAATGTTCCGCTTTCTCTTCCCGATCTTAAACACCTGCTGGACTCCTTGCCATAGCCTGTACTCCTGCTGAGTGATTTCAATTGTCGACATGAGTGTCGAGTGAGAGTGTCGTGAGTTCGACACTCTCGAACTCACACCCTTTCCTGTCTTGATCTTTCTCTCTGCTCGTCGTCTCTTTACTTGGATTTCACGTTGCGAGTTCTTGATGACCTCCATGGCAGTGACCATTTCCCCATCCTTGTTACATTTTTCTCTTTTCACCCTCCCATCTCCTTCCCTAGGTTGCAGTTTGCTAAGGAAGACTGGAACCTATTTACCCTCCATGCTGCTCTCTCTGACCTCCATTCTGCCTTTCCCTCGCACCCTCCTCCTTTTTCATGACACCATCTTCGACGCTGTCCTCTGCTCTATTCCTCGCTCTTCCTCTCGGGGACCACAGAAGTGCGTTCCCTGGCGGAATGTGGACTGTGCTCGGGCTGTCTGCTGTAAGCGTGCAGCCTGGAAGAGACACCACCGCTGGCAGATGGCTGATTCTTTTATTCTGTTTCGGAAGGCAAGTGCGGTGGCCCGTAGGGCCATCCATACAGCTAAGTGTGAATGTTGGAAGTCTTATGTTTCCACCATTACGCCTGAAACTCCTCTGCCGCAGATCTGGAAGCGTGTCCACAAGATAGCGGGTAAGTTCATTCCCGATGTCTCGCCGGTCCTTCACCTCCGTGGTTCTCTTGTGGGAGATCTGTTTCAGGTCGCGACCGAACTGGGTTCCCACTTTTCTTCTGTTAGTTCTTTGATTGATTGTTGCTGCCGAAGGCGGCTAGTTTATTGTGCACCCCATACTCATCCTGTGAGCGGTAGCGCAAAAGCATTACAGAGGGCACAAAAGGTCTTTATCAGACCTCATCTTAGATTATTACATTAACAATTACATCTATCATTCACACCTTATAGTTACAATGTCAGCTAGTTACAGAGTAAGTGCTATTTTTTTGTTAGCTCTGGTTCTCATCTTCCTCAATCTTTCCTTCTTTGTAAACCTGTCCTTGAATCTCGTCCTTTAGATTTCTGCACTCATCCCAGACTTCCCTATAATTATCCCTTCTCTCTCTGTGAATTTCAGTCTGCCCTGGCCCTCTGCAGTTCGGCGGCGGGCTCCGATGGCATTCATTATGAAATGCTTCGCCATCGGAGCCCGCCGATGATTTGGGATGGGAAGGGGGAAGGAATGGTGTCCAACAACTTGGGCTGGACGGTAGAGCGACGGTCTCGCTTCATGCAGATCGGCGTTCAAGCCCCGACCGTCCAAGTGGTTGGACACCATTCCTTCCCCCTTCCCATCCCAAATCCTTATCCTGACCCCCTTCCAAGTGCTATATAGTCGTAATGGCTTGGCGCTTTCACTGATAATTCCCTCCCTCCCTCCCTCCGTGCACGTCTCAGTATTTACTGAGTCTGCATAATCGGGTCTGGGAGCCTTCGTCAGTCCCTGAGGACTGACTCGATGCTGTTGTCCTCCCTGTTCGGAAACCGAGGTCTCTTGGAACATCCCCTAAAGACTTTCGCCCTATTGCCCTCACGAGTTGTGTCCGCAAACTCTTTGAACGTATGGTTAACGTTCGTCTGGTGTGGTTCTTAGAACACTATCACCTCCTATTCCCTTCTCAATATGGTTTTCACAAGTGCCGCAGCACAACAGATGTCCTGGTGAACTTGGAGATCTTTAGTCTTACTGCTTATGCTGCGAAGACCTCCGTTGTTGCCGTCCTTTTTGACCTGGAAAAGGCTTATGACACCACTGGCGATATCATATTCTTTCCCAACTTAATTCTTTTGTCCTTCGTGGTAATCTCCCTCTCTTTCTCCAAAGCTTCCTCTCTTGTCGTTTCTTTCGAGTGAGGCTTGGTACCACTCTGCCTCTTTTCAGCAATATGAGGGTATGCCCCAAGGTACAGTAGTGTTCTTTTTCTTTTTCACTACTGTTCTTTTATACCTAATGTTATTTGTTTTTCTCTAGTGTTCTTTTTCACTACTCTACTTCTGGTTGCCCTGAATGGTCTTCTTTCCTCTCTTCCTTCTCGCGTCTTCTCCGCTCTCTATGTCGACGATCTTATTCTTTGCTGTCGGGGTGATGATTTGCCTCCCCTTCAACGGCGGCTTCAACTTGCGATTGATGCCGTGTCGTCTTGGGCCACCGATCATGGCTTCCAGTTCTCTACGTCTAAGACTTTTGCTATGACTTTTACTCGGAAGCGTGTCGTTCTTCATCCCTCTTTGTCGTTTTATGGTCAACCCCTTGTGTACAAGGATTCCGCTAAGCTTTTGGGGTTAATCTTTGACACTCGTTTGTCTTGGTTGGCCCATATCCATTACCTGCGAGTTGAATGCTCTAAGGCCCTTACCTACTTAAGGTTTTGTCCCATAATTCTTGGGGAGCATATAGGCGCACTCTCCTCGCTTTACATTCCTCTCTCGTCCTCTCTAAACTCGATTATGGTTGCCCTTCTTACTCGTCTGCTTCGCCGTCTTGATGCTTTGCACCATACTGGGTTGCGCCTCAGCTCTGGTGCCTTTCGTTCGACTCCCGCCCTCAGCTTGTATGTTGACACTAGCTTCCTATCTCTCCAGGACCGCAGTGATCGCTACTGTCTTTGCTATCTTGCGCGGTCCTTGCAACATCCTTCCTCTCGCCTCTGTCGTGCTTTAACTTTTACCCCTTCTGTGGTTCCTGTTCCTCTTCACTACCTCCCTCTTTCTGTCCGGTCATCTCGCTTACATAATTCTCTTTCGGTTCGTATTTCTAATGTATCTCCTCGTGTTGTTCCTTCCTTGCCCCCATGGTGAGTCCCCCTTCCGAAGTTTTGTACAGTACATCCTTAAACCGCATCACTAAAGCTTTTACTCCTCCTACGGTTCTGAAACGCCTTTTCCTTGAGCACTTTTCTTCGCACTCCCACTCCGTTTCTGTCTTCACCGATGGGTCTAAGTCTGCAGACGGTGTAGGCTACTCAGTTGTTTTTCCTGGCAGCACTTATAAGGGAGCCGGTCGGCTGAGCTGACAGCACGCTGGACTTGTGATCCTGTGGTCCTGGGTTTGATCCCAGGCGCCGGCGAGAAACAATGGGCAGAGTTTCTTTCACCCTATGCCCCTGTTACCTAGCAGTAAAATGGGTACCTGGGTGTTAGTCAGCTGTCACGGGCTGCTTCCTGGGGGTGGAGGCCTGGTCGAGGACCGGGCCGCGGGGACACTAAAAAGCCCCGAAATCATCTCAAGATAACTTCAAGATATGTGTCGTCTACCTCCGGAGACTAGCATCTTCACAGCAGAACTTTATGCTATCCTCTATGCTCTTCGTCTCCTGCTTTCTCGTTGTCAGTCTTCCTTTGTAGTTGTTGTTGACTCGTAGTGCCCTCATGGTTCTCAGGCCCTTTAATACGGTCCATCTAGTGGTTGTCGAGATTCAGCATTGGCTGTTTCTTATTTCCAGTAAATTTAAGTCAGTTGAGTTTTGCTGGGTTCCCAGCCATATTGGTGTCTTTAATGAACGTGCGGATGATGTCGCTAAGGAAGCTGTCCACTCTTGTCCCATCTCCCGTAAAGGTACAGTATTAGGTATTCCTTATTTCGACTTTTACCCAGTTATTCATTCCTCCATCCTTACCCGTTGGCAGGATTGTTGGTCTTCTGTTACTGGTAACAAACTGCATACTCTTAAGAGTTGTGTGTACTCATGGCCATCCTCCTACCACCGTAACCAGCGATGGGAAATGACTCTGGCGAGGTTGCGTATTGGCCATACACGCTTAACTCACGTTCACTTAATGGAGCGCCGCCCTGCTCCTTATTGTCCAAATTGTATTGTCCCTCTTACGGTCATGCATATCCTTGTTGAATGGCCTGACTTCCAGCATGAGCGTGTGTCTTGTTTTCCGACCGTCCCTCACAGTCGCTTGTCCCTCCCTTGGTAAATCGGATACTTTTGATATCGTTCTCCATATGCGTTTCTGTTCTCGTATTGGCATCCTTGGTGATATTTAGCGACCTCTGATTATTCCGCACATTTGATGGTGCTTCGTAGCCTTCCCGGTTTGGTGCCTTCTTTTGATAATTACTTATTTACTTCTCACTCTAAGTCCAAGTAGGCCTGGGTTGTGGAGACCATCGGTCTCCATAAAACTGGAAATCTGACTCCTGATCACTCTCAAAACCTGTTATTATGTAGGACATTAGTGTAACCGGTGTGTAATTTTTAGCGAATGCTTTACTTCCTTGCCTTGAGGAGCTATGTCTGCTGATTTAAGCATTTCTGGTATCTTCCCAGTGTCCAAGCTTTTTCTCCTCACTATACTGAGTGCTTGTGCTACTGCCACTTTGCATATCTTTACAAATATTGAATTCCACGAGTCTAGACCTGGGGGCCGAGTGCAAGGACATGTTGTCAAACTGTCCGATGTTGTATGTTCTTCGTCAACTGCTTTTCCGATGTCTGTGCTCCTTTGTCATTGTACTCGCCTAGTTGTGCTAGCGGGGGTTGAGCTTTGGCTCTTTGGTCCTGCCTCTCAACCGTCAATCAACTGGTGTACAGATTCTTGAGCCTACTGGGCTCTATCAACAACTTGTGCAATAGATACACTTTGAATAAACAAACTCCACAAGGTAGAACAGACTTAAGAGTGTCTACAGAGCGTCGCTAAAAATAATGCAACACAGCGTACTAAGTTAGACTCCATTCAGGGGCAACTGAACGCGGCAACTTGTACAGACAGACAGACCCTGATGTAATACTGTACTTCACAGCCATGGAAGAAAAGGTAGGAGAAAAGATGAAGGTTTTCAGATACAAAACTAACTAGGTCATCAAAACTGATCAAACCAATGACTGAGCAGCAACTGTAGGTAGGAAAAATTTACCACTAAGTTCTGGGTAATTTCTGGGAAATCTAAAAGGCTATTGAACTCCAAACGACTAAGAGTACAATCTTGATGCTATCGTGAATAAAGCGATATGGCGATATCTTGAAACTTATCTGAAGAAACAGATGTGTTTATTTTTTGTGAAATCGGAATGGCACTCACAATCTATGGGTATAGAAAAAGCCAAACAATATTATAGGGTAGGGAACTATCAGGAGAAAGTGCCAAGCTAGTAAGACCATATGGCACTTTGAAGGGATCAGGATATGGATTTGGGATGGGACGGGGATAAGGAATAGTACCTCGGACTGTAGGAGATTAAACGCCGACCAACATGAAGCGAGACCGTCGGTCTACCGTCCAGTCGCGTAAGTGGTTGGGCGTCCTTTTCCCCGTCCCATCCTAAATCCTTTTCCCGATCCATTCCAAGTGTTATATTGTCATTATGGAGTTGGAACTTTCTCCTTATAGTTCACCTATGACTCCCATATCCACAACCTCGGACAGTCACACACATTTTCTCTTGTAGATATAGATATAATTGATGAAGATGGAGTCAAAATCCACCACTCAAAGTTGCACAGCAGTTAGGGGCAGCAGTCAAAAAACAAAGCATATCCTTGGAATAAGCAAGCGTACCTTTGACTGTAAGGAAAAGAAGGTAGTGATTTATTGTATAAATCTGGTGCACCGAAATACATAGCAATAGTAATACAAATTACAAATAAATAGTAATACAAATTGCACCCCAATTTGTATTACTGTATTCGAGCATGGAGATCACACCTTCAGAAGAACACAGCTGCTCTGGAGAAAGTGCAACAACAGACAACAAAAATCATTCCAGAGCCAAGTCAACTCACGTATCAGGAACGATTGAGGGCCACAGTACTGCTGCTGTTTTTTTTTCAGGGATATTCCTGTGCGGGCCCTAAGCCTCTGCCTGGTCCACTAAGTGTTGCTTATTTCTGTTTTACTTAAGCGGAGTATGAGTATTTATGACTCGTATGGTCGCTTCTTTAAGATTTTGCCCCATGTTTTTAACAACTTCTGCTCTGTTGAATCCAAGTTGAAATCGTAATGGGTTTGTAACTGCAATGTTAGATAATATTCCAGCGGTCTGTCGGGTGAAATTTCCCTTGCAAATGGGTATCCAAGCCCGATGCGATACAAGTGTACTTCTGTTGTTCTCATGCTCCCTTTCATCAAAATAAGTGGTTCGTAGTTGGTTGAATTCTTATACCAACCCGCAGATCCTGATGTTGCAACTGCTGTGTTGTGGTCACTGTACATCTTTTGCATTGCTCTAACACTGCAAACCAGGTATGACATGGCGGATCTCATTGAAACTTAAAATACTGAACACTTTGAATTATGCTAATCCGGAAAATTTTCTTCAAAATGTTAGATGTAACACAAACAAAGAGCAACGGTTTCAAGCTCAACATGCCACAATGTAGGACTGAGAACAGAAGATGCTTTTTCACCCACAAGGCTATAAACCCATGGAACTGCCTACCCGCCGAAGCCGTAAATGCCATAATTCTGTTAACTTTTAAAGCACAACTGGAAAAGATCATTGGCAAATGAGGGCTGTGACAAGCCGCCGGCTTCCTGTCCTCGTCGAGGCCACTAGTGTTAGTGGATCACGGGTAAATTACGTTGGTAACAAGCAACTCTTGTAATGGATCAACGGATATGGGGGAAAGGAGGGGATAACCATTGCAGATATCAAGCTCACTTCAGAATTGCACACAAACTAAAACATCAGGCATAACATTTATGTACCTAACCTCAAAATGAAATTGCAGAAAAAAAAGACAAAGAACTGATAGAAAAACTAAAGGAGTAAAGAAATGCAGATCAAAACACAAATTTGGAGCATGACAAGAAGAGAACAAGCGATGAAATAGAGAGGACGGGCGGGCACATAACCATTGATACAATATACAGAATACTGTGCAGAATGTAGGAACAATTCCTCAGCCCCAAACTGGTGTGGATGTAATTAAATACAAAATAGGTGGTACTGCTGTGTTAATGAATTTGCTATTGCATGTAATGCAGTAGAAGTGAAATAGGCCTTACCTTCGGTTTCATCATTGTCGTATGGATTCCACAAGGCTTCCGAGATACGACATTATGTAAAACAAAGTGGCATTCATCACGTTTGATAATTTCTCTATAAGCTAATCCACCATTACAGATCCCGCATTTGCTATAACTGCCAGCTGAAATTGTTATTCTAGTGCAAGTAGGGTTAATTTATACTGTATATTAGTATTGCGTTTTTAATTTTAATCGAATTATCAATTATAAGTGGGTTAGTTCCGATATCCTAATGTCGGGAGAAAACCTCTTTATGTAAAAAAAACTATATAGCAAATTGTTTCAACATTAAAAAAATTATAAAGATATATATATCTCATGTCTATACATATTGCAGGATGGTCGTATCTTTTTGTATTCATAATTTAAGAAGATATATCAAATACTGAAGAAATAATACTAATTATGCAAGGATGAAATATTTTAAGTGTAAATATATCCGATATAAGCAAAGATTTTGGCTGGTTACTTCACAGAAGTCAGACATACTAAACGTGACAATCTTTTTGTTCAAGTCATAGGATATAAAATCTAATTTTTCACATTAATTATGAAATATAATAAAATCCTCTGTTCAATACTTCCTCATGATCAACAATACACAAAGTGGCGGGGGTTAAAAAAATCTTATGTCCATTAAAATACAATTATACAGGACAAGAACGGATTCTCAATGAGCGGGTCTTAAGCTATACAATCAACAATTTGCATACATACATCACCTTAAGTGTTGGATAAAATTAAAACCCATCATTTATTTTTTTAAAAGAAATTAAAGAATTGTATAGAGGCCGGGCGAGGCGTCGTGACGGGATGAAAACTGGCTGCCAATTTCCTCAACCACACACCTTCCATCTCCCTAATTCACAATCCTCCCTTTAGTAAGTTGACGGAAGTGGAATGCGTCAGCAGTGGGCACTATGTGTTAGTTTGTTAGCAGCTATCCATCGAGGCAGCTGTGTGTAAACACGTTATTACCCACTCTCCATTCACTATCAAACTGACAGCACTAGCAGACAGAGCAAACCTCCCCAGGGCAAGTGCGTTACCTACAGGAAATGTCAGTTATATAAACCCTTGTTGAGGTTGTGCCTACACTGCAGCTTTGGCATTTCCATGAGCAAAGTGGATTAACAAAATTACATTTATGACCTATTATCACTTATTGTGCACAAATGTACAGGCATAATACCATTGTGCATCCTGCATCATTGTGCAGGCGGAGTCCTCGGGGGCGGGGTGCTCAGGGGTTGAGTCCACAGGGGTGGGGTGCTCAGGGGCGGGGTGCTCAGGGTCTGAGTCCACAGGGGTGGGGTGCTCAGGGACTGAGTCCTCGGGGGTGGGGTGCTCAGGGGCGGGGTGCCCAGGGGCGAGGTCCTCGGGGATGGGGTGCTCGGGGGTGGGATGCTATTATGGTTTCTAGGCGAGGAGTTAGGCCGTGGTGACTGCGCTGTTTGTGGCAGATTACTCGAGGTGACTCCACAGTCACTATTTGCTATTTGGAGGAGTCCGATATAACCAGCCCTGGGAACATCATGCAATAAGTTACGGTCTATGCTGACATTGTGTGGCATTGGCCTCAATGTTTGCTGCTGCTGCTGCTGCTGCTGCTGCTGCTGCTGCTGCTGCTGAGAAAAACCTTGCCCTGACTGGACATCACTTGATAACCGCATTTGTGGCAAATTACCAGAGGTGTCGGAATAATCATTAGTTGCTGTGTGGACGAGTTCGTTATAGCTGACCAAAGAGGTATCACGAGTGGGGCAATAGCCTGAGGTGACATTGTATGGCACTGGGTTCCTTTGTTGCTGCTGGGTAAAACCTTGTCCAAACTGGCCATCACCACTCTGGCAATTATGCCGCGAGAATCTGAATCGTCGACTTGAGAAACGTGATGTCTTACGTTGCTGATAGCTCCCTGGTTGATACTGATGGTGTGGGTGTTGGTGCTGTTGTTGCCTTAACTGCATACTATTTTGCTCTTGGTCCCAATGTTGCGTCATGCGAGAATATATTTCAAGAACTTCCGTTAACTGTAGCCGATCCTTTGGCATACGAGGTAGCATTCCATCTTGCTGCATACTAGGTTGCATTCCACCTTGCTGCATACTAGGTTGCATCCCACCTTGCTGCATACTTGGTTGCATTCCACCTTGCTGCATACTAGATAGCATTCCACCTTGCTGCATACTAGGTTGCATTCCACCTTGCTGCATACTAGGTTGCATTCCACCTTGCAGCATACTAGGTTGCATTCCACCTTGCTGCATACTAGGTTGCATTCCACCTTGCTGAAATGACCCGTAAGATCCCTGCATGCCACTTACACTTTGTGGTATCATCCGAGGTTGACCTGTTCCTTGTGGATTTTCTTGCTGCTGACTTAACTGTGTAGAGATTTGCCTTGGGTACCACCTTTGCTGACGAGTCTCGCCCGCAAATGTTATGGTTTGCGTTAAAGGAGCTCCCATTGGTTGTGGCCGATTCTGCACGGGATGGTTGGACGTCGTCTGGTCCATTATACCATCCCGCATACTAGGTTGCATTGACCCCTGCATCCCACTTGCACCGTATGATGTCAACCCCGGATTCGAAGGGTTATCGTGCGGTTGCCGCTGCAGCGGACGAGGTATATTGACTTGTGTTAGAGGTGCTCGCATTGGCTGTGACAGACCTTGCATGGGATGATTGGTAGTGTTCTCGTTCACTATACCACCCTGCTTACAGCTCCACATAGCGTGCATCCCTCCTTGCTGCATGCTAGGCTGCAAGCCTCCTTGTTGCATGCTTGGCGGCATCCCGCCTTGCTGCATGCTAGACGGCATTCCTCCTTGCTGCATGCTAGGCTGCAAGCCTCCTTGCTGCATGCTAGGCTGCAAGCCTCCTTGCTGCATGCTTGGCGGCATCCCCCCTTGCTGCATGCTAGGCTGCATCCCTCCTTGCTGCATGCTTGGCGGCATCCCCCCTTGCTGCATGCTAGGCGGCACCCCCCCTTGCTGCATGCTAGGCTGCATCCCTCCCTGCTGCATGCTAGGCTGCAGCCTCCCTTGCTGCATGCTAGGCTGCATCCCTCCTTGCTGCATGCTAGGCTGCAGCCTCCCTTGCTGCATGCTAGGCGGCAGCCCCCCTTGCTGCATCCCTCCCTGCTGCATGCTAGGCTGCATCCCTCCCTGCTGCATGCTAGGCTGCATCCCTCCCTGCTGCATGCTAGGCTGCATCCCTGCCTGCTGCATGCTAGGCTGCATCCCTCCCTGCTGCATGCTAGGCTGCATCCCTCCCTGCTGCATGCTAGGCTGCATCCCTCCCTGCTGCATGCTAGGCTGCATCCCTCCCTGCTGCATGCTAGGCTGCATCCCTCCCTGCTGCATGCTAGGCTGCATCCCTCCCTGCTGCATGCTAGGCTGCATCCCTCCCTGCTGCATGCTAGGCTGCATCCCTCCCTGCTGCATGCTAGGCTGCATGCTAGGCTGCATCCCTCCTTGCTGCATGCTAGGCTGCATCCGTCCTTGCTGCATGCTAGGCTGCATCCCTCCTTGCTGCATGCTAGGCTGCATCCCTCCTTGCTGCATGCTAGGCTGCATGCCTCCTTGCTGCATGCTAGGCTGCATGCTAGCTGCATGCTAGGCTGCATCCCGCCCTGCTGCATGCTAGGCTGCATCCCTCCCTGCTGCATGCTAGGCTGCATCCCTCCTGCTGCATGCTAGGCTGCATCCCTCCCTGCTGCATGCTAGGCTGCATCCCTCCCTGCTGCATGCTAGGCTGCATCCCTCCCTGCTGCATCCCTCCCTGCTGCATGCTAGGCTGCATCCCTCCTTGCTGCATGCCTCCTTGCTGCATGCTAGGCTGCATCCCTCCCTGCTGCATGCTAGGCTGCATCCCTCCCTGCTGCATGCTAGGCTGCATCCCTCCTGCTGCATGCTAGGCTGCATCCCTCCTTGCTGCATGCTAGGCGCATCCCTCCCTGCTGCATGCTAGGCTGCATCCCTCCTTGCTGCATGCTAGCTGCATCCCTCCTTGCTGCATGCTAGGCGGCATACCCCCTTGCTGCATTCTAGGCTGCATCCCCCCTTGCGCATCCCTCCTTGCACCTTATTGTATCAACCCCNAGAGGCATCTCTCACTATCTATTCGACCTATCAGGAGCAAGGACTAACATCTTACCCAGGACTTGTGGGTATCATGTATGGGCGCCTAACAGCTTGGTGGACAGCGCTTCGGATTCGTAGTTCTGAGGTTCCGGGTTCGATCCCCGGTGGTGGTGGAAACAAATGGGCAAAATGTTTCTTTCACCCTGATGACCCTGTTACCTTAGCAGTAAATAGGTACCTGAGCAGTAAATAGGTACCTGGGAGTTAGACAGCTGCTACGGGCTGCTTCCTGGGGTGTGTGTAGCAAAGCGGAGGCCTGGTCCAGGACCAGGCCGCGGGGACGCTAAGCCCCGAAATCATTTCAAGATAACCTCAAGATAAGGAGATAGATCATAGACCAAGATTTCTTAAATTTCATCATATCAGTGACCCCTAAATGTGACTAGTCCCAGCTGAGAACCTAAAATAAAAAAATTATTATCCACACATTGTATATAATATTTACTTATTCTTACATAAAGTAATTGATAATACATAGGACTGCTCTCATTATTTTTTGTTTTGTTTTAAATTCATAAGTGTAATTTTTGTATTTTGGGAACTCCTCTCAAAGACTACCTTACATTAAGGAAAACTGCCTCAGCACTTAAAAGAGGGTTAAAAAAGATGTACACTTATAGAGAAATGCAGTATTTGTTACAAACAAATACCAAATCAAACTCAATACTAAATACAATCAACCAAATTACCACATCACTGCTTCCCTCATTCTGTAATGAATACAAATACATGTGCATGTTGTTTGGCTCACTGTGTACTCAAAGTTCAGGCAAGCAAGCATGAACAATAGATGGCCATTAGTGTAGCCAGGTTTTAAATCCAAGAGGAGGGTAATTCAACATTAAATTTAAAGTTAAATTATTAATTGGGGTAATAGTAAGCAATGACCACAGAAATAACCTGGAAAGAACAGCTAAATAATGCAAACCTAAGTCATTACCTGAAAGGGAACAGGCACAGTAACACTAAACATATGCTCGCCATATACCACTAAGAAAAACAGAGAAAAAGTGTAAATTAGAAATATGAACAGTACTCTCTCTCTTTTAGGTGAAGAAAAAAGATCACAGACCCACTCAAACACTCAACTCTATCCCAAGAACAGCATGGATGGCCATGTAGACAAATTGAAGTTATTGAAATGAAACTGCAAGTATAAAATTCAGGAAAGAGAAATTGAGTAAAAAGCCATCGATGGAATTAGGATAACTGCAAATATTTATTCTATGCAAAGTCTAGATCAAAGCCTATATCTAGTTTTCATTTGTACTAAAAAAATGATTACCCCCCTCTTGCAATTTTATTGGTAGGTTTTCCCTTAGTAAGAGGTAGTCTGAGACACCCACTTTCACTCCCGTCCCCCTTGAGGGAGGCATGATGCTTGTTCCTGGTAGACTGAAAAGGTAGTCATAGATACCTTGTGAGATGGTATTGATCCTGACATATATGTACTTAATTTAAGCTTTATGGAATTACCGATGGGCAACCTCCCTGGTTGTTTAGGCTAGTTTGTCTTTCTAACTTGCGGAGCACTCCTATCACATCCAGTGTAATCCAGGAACAAAAAAAAAAAAAAAGCAGAAATTAGTCATGTTTCCACTTGAAAGCTTAAACTTATGGTATTTGATATTTGGTTTATATGACAGTAGGAAGTTGAAGAGTTGTGGACCTTTGATTATGCTTATAGCACCCGTACTTTTAATTTAAATTATTATAAAGTTCATACACATGTTTCCCTCTAGTATGTTGCGATTTTATATTGCAGGTGTGGAACATGATTTTTCTGTATTTTTCACATGTACATTATGAAATATCTCTAATGTCTATGTCAAGGCATACAATTTTAGTGTTTTGAGATGACCCCATTTAAGAGCTTAATTAATTATGAGTGGGCAGTAATTTTATATATAAGTTATATAAATATATCTATAATATATCTGTATATTTTAGATATAAGCTCTGTATTTTCTAGCTTATATCCTCTTATCTTTACTGCTTTGAAGGGGGATGTGAGAACTGAACACTATTCCATTCAGCACCAGTACTTTGTAGAGTACCATCATTGGTGTTTAGTCCCTTGCCTTGAATGTTATTGAAAGCCACCCTATTATTTTCCTGGCTGACACTGATTGCTTTATTGGGATCTAAACACTAAGACATCTGACACTATTCCTAAATCTTTGGTTGGGTCACTAAATTTGACCATGTTTTGTACCCTGTATTCCTTTTAATGTAAGTTTTTTCCATATCAAATTATTGCAATTGTAATGTGACTCAACAATAATAATAATTTTCATTTCTCACTGGAAAACTTTGCTGATATGTTTCTAATTTTCTATGTATTCAGAGACAATTTTCATGCTGATTTTGGTGTCATCAGTGAAGATACAAAAAAAAATTGTGAGTTTTGTTGGTTTCTTTTCTAAGATGATGTGGAAGACAAATAGTGGGACTGAGTTTTGCACCTTATACATGGTGGGTTTTGTTTGACTTTTTAAGAACATTTGTAATCCACCTCTCTACCAGTTATGGTAGCTATCCCATTTTTCTCTATGTGCTCCAGCCTTCAGAACACTTGCTTGCAACTTGTAGGCCTTTTATATGGAGAGCCCCCTCCGGCTCCCCAAAGCTTACCGGGCTAATATATATGTACTGTATTAGACTGTGGCATCAATCAATTCAATGAGGTTCTTGCCTATCGGGAACCATGAGCCAGAACCTGGCCCCCTCAGAGAGGCTCAAGGAGCAATGACCTAGAAACCCCCATGTGGTTGGAAGGATTCCATGCCTCACATCAACCGGGTTAGGCACCCAGAAAGGTAGGCATCCCAAAACAAACTACAGCTGGTTAAAAATTGCGACTGAAAGTCGAACTAGCAAGCAGAATTTCCTAAACCGAAAACTAGCAAACAAGCATGACATCACCATCGCCGCCGCGCCACTGTCTGCGCAGCTTTCCCCTTCCTGGGAGGGGGACGGCGATCCCAAAATCCCCCGTGCCAGCTATCCAACCCCAGTTCTGAGGCTGATGTGTTGGGTAGCAGTCGTTTGACTCTGGCTCCAATCTTTTAGCAGTACTGTGCCTTGTGGTGTTGTGCTGCGGTGTGGTGCTATGCAAGCCAGGTGTAATTCATGAAGTACTGGGGCTGCATGCACCTAACATCACCTTTCCTAGGTGGCCTGTAAGTACTGCCCTTGCGGTTTGGGGTTACCTTCCACAAACTGTCTGGTGTGGCTACAAGACCACTTGTATTATTTGGGTGGCCCTCTGCTAGGCCCCTGTGATTGTACACGTCACAGGGGGTTCAGCTTTTGTATGTTTGTTTGGTACTTCTGGGATAACCAGTTAGCAGTACCTTGCCTGGGCTTCCCTTAGCAGTCAGCCCAAGGGCCCTGGAAAGCCCATTGGGGACTCATTGGTCCAATGAATTGAGTTTTAAGGTTGTTCTGTCCTCTGGTCTCAGGGTGACACTCACTATTTTTGCCTCTGCCATGCTACCTGTATGCTCAATGACATCTCTGACCCAGAGTCCTGTGACTGGTATTCCTTGCTTGTACTCCAATTCACCCAGTCCACTAATTTTGATATTTGGGTGCAGGTAGCTTTAGCATTGCATGCGAGGTTTAGGTTGCTGTGCTGTGTTGGTTGTCTTTCTGGATACCCCAAGGCTGTCCTGTACCTTGCTATCTGTTATAGGGACTCAGATTTGGGGGCATTAGTTGTCTCGACCTTGGTTTCATCCGCGCCCCCTTGTCCTTCCCATTATGTTGTTTGTCTTCCCCCACCCCCCTCCCCCCTCTGTTGTCGACTCCCAAACATCTAAGGGTTTCGGAGTCAAGGCAGGGTTTTGATGGTGGTAAGACTCGGGTGGTTTCGGGGGCTGCACCTTCTGGTTCAGCAGCGGAGGCATTAAAGCCTGTTCCTCCTGCTGGGGCTTTTGAGAAGGACTAGTGGGCCTCCCTTCTTCCCTGCTTTTCCGGTGGATTCTGCCTTTTCTCCAGAGGCACTGGAGGCACAGTTTCTTTCAGCTTTCAGTATATCAGCTTTACTGTATTTGTTGATATACTGTAGAAATTTAAAGTTTTTTTTTTTTTTTAAATCTTTTGCTTGCATCACAAACCTTCGAATTTATAGATTTTAGACATAAGGACATCCAGTATCAACAGTCAGGCTTTGGGTTGAAACCTGAGGGGGACAGGTAAAAAACCTGAATGGTACAATAGGCCAGAAGAGCCAAAGACCTCAAAATTCTTAGGGCAAACACAGAGCCCTCACTTTGCAGGATGAGGTCCAAATTAAAGAAAGCATAGCCACCGAACGGAGGCCCATGTTCCCCTTTTTTATTTCATGACGGAATAGACCACATGCCTGAGGGCATTCATTCCCCAAGCACTAGATTGGTAAAGGAAAAATTAGGGCACAGGCCATAAAGCAAGCTGCTTGGAGTCCTGGTTGAAGTGGCAAGATAAACCACCCAGGTGAGCATCAACGATCATGCAAAATTGAAAACCCCAAAACACCACAGGACCCTAAGGTCCTAAGGTGCACTTAAGAGGAAGATTAATATGTATTTTGAAAACTTGACGTAACAGGCAGAGCAGCTAAAGTACCTGGAATGACTCGATAGACCAAAAAAGCAGAAGTGAGAATATAGGCTACCGTCAGTGCCCAAGAAGTAAGGCGAAGAAGAATGATGGCATGCCTGGTAAACACAAAAGAAAAGTTGATGAGGGATCATACCCCTGAGATAAAGCAAATCTGGAGATAACCGTCTACAGATGGATTCAGAACCCATTCCTGGGCCACAGACCAGGAAGAGGGGGCACAAACACTGACCATACTGTCATGTTGCTGCAGAAGTGATTTAAAAAACAGTCATTGGCAAACACCCTTACCAATTTTTATTGTATTTTTTCTGAGAATGTGTGAATTTATTCATTATTTTTAGCTTATTAGAGGTTGCGTAGTTTGGATTATATCCAAAGCTAGTTCTGCCTGCTTTTCCCTAGAAGATTTAGGCATGATCTTCCAGGGTGTGGCACTGGTTCTCTGCCTAATGCTGTATGATACTCTGATGTCACAGACATACATTAATTTAGGACTTAACAAAAGCAATTTAATTGCACAGTATACCAGTTTTCCCAATATTCTCTTGGACCAATTTTCTATGCTACAAACATATAAATTAATGTATATATATATTTTTCAGCTCATTAAATGATTGTAAAATGTTAAATGCATTTTGGCACCTATATGAGATAAAGTATATGTTAAAGGAAACTTAAAACAAAGAACAAATTTGTCAATAAATACAGGCCTTCAAGATACCTTGGCTGCTCTTGCTACTGCTATTTAACAAAGCATGTAATTTGTATTATTATGTGTGTATGCATGCTAATTGTATAGCCATTGATAGTTGTCAATGTCTTTAATACAATCAAAGTACTAAATCACATCTTTTATTTCTTCTTCTTTAGAAATCTTACAGGTACTGACAAGCTTCCTTAATGTTAATGCAATACAGTTTTGTTATTTAATGTTAATTTCCAAGCATGCATGTCTGTATTTATGAATGTATATGGACATAAGCATATACTGTACTTCATGTATGTGTGTGAATAAACATCTACTTATTTTGGTGAGTCTTAAACTGTAAAATTGGTCTCATCTTTGATTGCCTGGCATTGTGGTGATGAGATGTGTCCAGTGTGCACGTGGTACAGTACTTGGCTGTTTTAAATAGATAAAAGCTGATCAAATGTGTGTAGGATGGACAGTTATTTTGTTAAAAGGCTCAAGTACCACTATTCCTATGGATCAGTGGGTTGCTGCTGTGGATGACTGCTGGAGTGTGGCAGTACTTGTTTATCTCTGATGCTATATACAGTAGCTTGGTAGGCTATGTGGTGGGTGGTCCACCCTCCATAGTACCCTGCAGGACTCCATGTAAGTGTCATCACCTGCTGGTGCCTACACGATTGTTCCAGTTCATTTGAAGCTATAGTGAAGCTATAGTGATTGCCACAAAATTTAATAGAGGTAAATTCATTGATAGATAAGTTACATACTGCAGCAACACCTGTAAAATTAATGTAAGGGTATTATATACTGTATATGCAAGAATTATGTTTTTACCATGCAGTCAAGAAATTATTTTGACAAATTTCCATGTAAGGTAAAAAAACATGCATTAATTAACACTTTCGCGCACTGAGGTTAAGGAAAAAAACTTGGGCCTTATGCCCCTGGCGCTTCGCGCAGCCAAGCGGTGAGACCGAAAAGTGTATACTCTTTTTACTCTCCTCACACTAATTGTAGGCGTACGTATTTATATTTGGTATCACTGTGTTCGCAATAGAATTGTCTATAAGAACATACGTATAAAATGCCGTCAAATCATAAGGCATATCAACAACCAATAAAAAACTATTGACATCACTTGCCGAGAGCGCCAAACAGCAACCAAATGTTTCCATTCTCGTAATGGTTGTGAAGCCCACAGTTGTCCTACATCGTTAATTTTGGTATCATTGGAATCGCAATTAAATTCTCTATACGGACATATGCATATAAATATAGAATCAATGTCGCAACTGACCCACAAGAGTGTGGGAAGTGGCTGAAGTGTTACCCGCGGCGGCATATCGCCGAAAATGACATCGAAAAGTGTATTTTCAATTCACTGTCCTGACATTATTTTTGGATGTACGCATTTAATTTTTGTACCAATGTGTTCGCAATAGAATGTTCTATAAGAATATAAGTATAAACCGTCAAATAAGAATGCGTTCGACCGGCAACAAATATAAAAAGTACGTCGATCATACGCGTCGTGTCAATAATGCAATAGTTTTACCACGAAGATTCACTGCCATGACATTTTCTTTAATAAGCTCTTCTGTTATTAGAGAAAAACATAATTTTATGGCGAACATTTCTAAACTATCCCCAAGAAAATCGAAGCAAAATGGATTTTATACAAATATTTTTTATTTTAACTGGGATACTGGTTAAAAGTGCGGAACCATCAGAACCGCTCATAACGACCCGGCTTGTTATAAATGCGGCAAAGTGATTAAAATTAATAAACTGCTACTGTATGCAAATATAAATACATATCAAGACAGGCTAGTTTGCTACTCGGCATGGAAAAGGCTTTCTGCATCATTATGATAATAACATACACTGTAATGCAAGCCTTACTTTTGTTTTTGCTATAAAATAAAACTCATTTCAACCATTGTTCTCCCATAATACCAAACAGTAATGGATAGTAGAATAAACCTAAAGTGTGTCTAAACATGTTTAGCAGTTCCCATAGCCACTCACACTCAGTTCACCTCAGATGTGGGATGGGCGCATGCCAAGAACACAAGAATACTAGTACCTGCACTCTATTGCAAAATTTCTTCCTTTATAGCATATAATAGAATAATCAATTGCAAATATTTACATATAATTATTAAATAATTGCTGAGCATCTATTAAAATGATTAAAAATTGTTGAATGTAAGGAAATTTTTCTTAGTGGCTCCCTGTAGCTAGCTGCGCTGAAATTCCACGGCCATTAGTTGCATGAGCTCTTGCAAGTACCATAGACCAAAGGCCAAAACCTGGCCCCTCACCAAAAAATCAAGCTTCCAGAAAAGAAGCAAATAAAAATGACAACTGCAAGGTTCACAGAGGCAATAATGTGGCAATGACTGCAAACTGTCAACCCATTAGTTAGGTTATACAAACCCTAGTAAGAGCTGATCACTGCTCGGTGGTGGCAGCAGTTCAAGAGCTGCTGGCTTCCCATCACAGTCCTCAGTCCTGAGCTAAGGGTCTCGGTGGTTCTTTGCTTCTTGTCCGCGTGCCGACAGGTGGTACTCGCTCACTCTTTGGAACTGCTTGGCCTGTCCTCTTAGGTTTCGTCCCTCTTGTCTATTGCTGTTGCAGAGTCTGCAGTTGTGTAGTATCTGCAGGCAGCTTCATCTAGTTGCCGTCCCATGTCAGACTTGTGGTTCTCCAGGGAACCAACTCCAAGCCTTTTGAGTCAAGATCTCACAAATAAAGCCTGGGAGTAGAAGAACTCCAAGAACCCATTCAGGTACAATCCAGTATATAACTGAAATGCCAAACTAAAGCATGGGCAAACACTATACATCAATAAACTAAATGAGCTGAAAAAAGTCTGCAACTGCTTCCCAAAG
>WNGS01163002.1:10878317-10917191 GCA_020271785.1 Procambarus virginalis | reverse complement strand
TTGTCACCATCGGTCTGTCTTACAAATATGTGAGTAAATACCATACAAATATGGTATTTAATGAAGATAAGTTCCAGTTCCTGCGCCACGGAAAAGTGAAAATATGATAACGGAAACCACTTACAAAACGCAGTCAAATCATGCATAGAATGTAAAAGCAATGTATAGGATTTAGGTGTACTCATGTTGGAAGATTTTACCTTTAAAGAACACAATTAAGTAGCCGTCATAATTGCAAGAAAAATGACAGGTTGGATAACAAGAACCTTTTAAACTACAGATGCTATACCAGTGATGATACTTTTCAAGATGCTAGTATTCTCTAGAGTGGAATACTGTTGTACAATGACAGCCCCTTTCAAAGCTGGAGAAATTGCTGACCTGGAGTGCGTGCAGAGATCCTTTACCACTAGAATCCACTCAGTAAAACATCTAAAGTATTGGGACTGACTAAGATACCAAAATCTGTATTCTCTTGAGTGCAGGCGGGAAAGATTCATTATAATTTATATGGAAAATATTAAGAGGGGCTGGTCCCAAACCTGCACACAGAAATAACACCACATGGAACCAGAAGACATTTCAGGATGTGCAGAATACCCTGTTGAAAAGCAGGGGAGCAATAAGTACTCTTGAGAGAAAACTCTTTCATCAATATCAGAGGCCCGAGACTGTTCAACACGCATCCACTACTCACAAGGGGCATAACTGGCTGATCCCTCACAATGTTCAAGAGAGAACTTGATAAACACCTCCAAAGGATACCTGATCAACCAGGCTGTGATTCATGTGTCAGGCTGTGAGCAACCATGTCCTACAGCCTGGTTGACCAGTCCAGCAACTAGGAAGCCTGGCAGAGGACAGGGCCACATGGATGTTGAGCCCTAAAATCATCATAAGGTAACCAAAAGGTATCCGCAAGGTAAAAGCAAAGTAAGGTAAAGTCTTTTGCCATGATTACACCCAAATCCTTTTGTGTTCTATGGTATGATTACAACAAAATCAGATAATAAACAAAGGAGAAAAAACTAAAATCTAAAAAAAAAAAAAATCCTTCCAAAACAAAATTTT
The DNA here is from genome assembly GCA_020271785.1 of Procambarus virginalis. NCBI lineage: Eukaryota > Metazoa > Arthropoda > Malacostraca > Decapoda > Cambaridae > Procambarus > Procambarus virginalis. The sequence continues at coordinate 10,916,120 of WNGS01163002.1, read as the reverse complement.
GTGGACATTGCTGAAAGTAACATATAAACATAAGGCAATGTATTTATATGGTATATAACAAAATAGAGCATAATAACATACTTATTCATTATTATTTGTGTTATTATGTATTACTCAGCAATGCTATAAAGGCACCAGCTGCATATCCACTTCATGGACACTTATTACTACTATTCTTCTTTGTGCGTCGGACAGGTGCTTGCATCTCTTTATTACTGCATTATCCCTCAGTTCCAGTTAATAGGAACTGTTCTTCTTATCAACATAATGTTGTTCTTTTAAAAAAATTGTCTAAAATCAATTTCTGGAAATATTTTGATGAAAGTTTCACGACGCTGAAGTTAATATAATAAGTTAGAGATTTGTTTAACTTTTTAACTAATTTTCGACAGAGTAACATAGTCAGCTGATGCTCCCTCCCTCCCTCACTAAAATGGTTCCTCCCAACATATTCCTTTTGCTGTTATTACACTATTTACACACGTTATATATAAGTATCTACATGATTTGTTCACCATAATGAACCACTAAATTGGTATGGTGAGTCAAAACAACAAGAGTGGCCACCATACACCAGCCAGCAAGTGCCACCTCCTTCCCTTCATCACCAACACCTCACTCGCCAACATTCCTCCTCCCACCATACCGTTTTTGCTTTTATTACACTATATACAGACGTTATATATAAGTATCTACATGTTTTGTTCACCATAACTGTACAACTAAGCTGGTATGGTGAGTTCAGACAATAACAGAGATAGCCACACTGTCAGCTGATGCTCCCTCGCTAAAATGTTTCCTCCCAGCATACTCCTTTTGCTGTTACTACACTATATACACACATATATAAGTACTGTACCTACATTTGTATTCACCATAGTGAACCACCAAGCTGGTGTGGTGAGTCATCACAGTAACAGGTTGTCACACAGAGTCAGCAGACGACGCTACCTGCCTCCCTTGCCAAGATTACTCCTCCCACCATACTACACACAGCACTAATTATCACCAAAATCCTGCTATTATCAGAATCCTGGTCATTTTATCACAGTCAGGGGTCTTCTGTAATACTATCATCACTCAATAATAGCAGTTACATAAATATTTTTGACATTTTTAGGCGATACAGTGGTCACAAGCTGAACAGCAGTTCTGTTAGCTCATGCTGCGTGCGCCAGCCTTGGTTGCTCACTCAGTACTAAGGCTCTCACACCCGGGAATGTTACCCACAATTTTTTTTTTAATTGCGTCTGTTTACTAGAGCCCTGAGAAAGCTGATGTGAACTCCATGTATCTGTGGGACATGTAAATCATGTGCGGCACCCTCAATTGTATATATACGATGTGCGCAGTTTCAGTGTTAAGAAAAAGTTAGTCATGTTCCAGCAAGAAGTGCTAGACCAACCAGGTTGTAGTGGATATGTGAGCCTGCAGGGTGCTCCAAGCAATGGTCTGTTTAACCAAACTACCAAAAGGCAAACCTGGCCCTAGGCCAGGACTGTGGAGTAGAATTCCTACCAGAACCCACTCCAGGTATGATCCAGGTACAGGGTATATAAAATGTTAATGCTCAGTGGTTCCCAAGAAACAAGTTACTGACCATTGGGGTAACTAGTGTTGGTGTTTGGTCTCCTGAGATACTGGTGTTTGAATCCTAGATGATGAGAGGGAGACACACACATGCAAAAAGTAGGTAAAGTATATGATTATAAAAGTGCTACCCAATTTAATTGAAATAAAGGTGGGTATATTGTAGACCATAATACAGTATACATGTTTTTCTGGCATAATTTTCATATAAATGGGTGATAGGTCTTGCTGATGTGTTTTTGATGCTTTGCATACCACTTTATATGTGGAGGACACCTACATATTTTTGTTAATATCCATGTAAGTTTTATATGTACAGACCTAATTGTGGTGTCTTTTTATAGGTTTATAGATAGGTTTAACTGTCTTCCCTTGCAATACAAAGCATATAGGTGTTTCTGTTAAGGTACTACTGTACAGTATTTTTATTCTAAAATCTATTTAATTGACTTATATTAAATGCCATAGGGCAATTGCCTTAAGGCATCAGTTGCAGTACAAGGTATGAGATTATATACAGTATTGAATTAGGGTTGTTTTACAGACGCATCATATTTTACTTGTTACCAATGCGTACAGGATTACTAGTACCGGTATATAAGAAGGTGCATATTTGGATGAGCAGTGAATAGTGATTACCCCAGACCACAGTACTGTAGTTATCTTGACTCAAGCTCTGCAAAATCATTGTCTTGATGAGGTTGTTACTTGGAAAATTTTATCATTTAGATAATTATAGCCTAGTTTGAGATATTTAATAATTTATTAATTTGTACTTTTTTGATTGCCCAATTTATATTTTATTTAATAATTTTTGTTTCTTGTTTTGCAGAGTCCCGGTGTAGGTGGCATTGGTCAGCCCACCCTGTCAGGAACTTACAATTTTGGTGGCCCAGGAGTTGGTCAGGGAATGGATGGCAATGTGGGTCAGGCCAATGCTGGAATGGGACCTGGGCAACGACCAATGGGAATGGGAATGCCACCTCGTTATCCTAATCAAGAAATGATGGGTATAATGGGTTCTATGCCTCGGGGCCCACAACCTGGGCCTGGTCCTACGGGTCCTGGGACTCAGGGAGTTCCGGGTGGCCCACCTGTTGGCCCTCCTGGCCCAATGGGTGGTGCTCCTGGTGGTCCAGGGCAGATGGTTCCAGGTCAACCAAGACCTAACCCAGCTGACCCTGAGAAAAGAAAATTGATACAGCAGCAGCTAGTTCTCCTCCTTCATGCCCACAAGTGCCAGCGACGTGAAAGTCAGGCAAATGGAGAGGTGAGGCAGGTGAGTAGATAACGTAGGGACTTTTGTCTCTGGGTTTTACTCTGCTCCTTTATCTGTGTGTTTGTCATAGCCTAATAGTATTTAGTGAGTAGGTAAGTGTGTTTTTGTGTGTAATTATCTAACTGTAGTTACAGAATGAAAGCTAAGCCTGTTATGTCCCATCTTTCTTTAATATTTGCTGTATAAAGTTTCGAAGCTTCTAGTGATGTTGGCATACATTAACCTCTCATTTATCGGATTTCATCCATCTACTACTGCATAAACAATGTGTTGAGTGAATTGAAATACCTTTTGCTGGTTGACCACTCAGTGGCTTCCCATAGCATCATTTTAGGTATTCACCATATGAATAAACATGGAGGACTCCTGGGCCATTGGCATCTCAAGAGGCATCTCTCACTATCTATTCGACCTATCAGGAGCAAGGACTAACATCTTACCCAGGACTTGTGGGTATCATGTATGGGCGCCTAACAGCTTGGTGGACAGCGCTTCGGATTCGTAGTTCTGAGGTTCCGGGTTCGATCCCCGGTGGTGGTGGAAACAAATGGGCAAAATGTTTCTTTCACCCTGATGACCCTGTTACCTTAGCAGTAAATAGGTACCTGAGCAGTAAATAGGTACCTGGGAGTTAGACAGCTGCTACGGGCTGCTTCCTGGGGTGTGTGTAGCAAAGCGGAGGCCTGGTCCAGGACCAGGCCGCGGGGACGCTAAGCCCCGAAATCATTTCAAGATAACCTCAAGATAAGGAGATAGATCATAGACCAAGATTTCTTAAATTTCATCATATCAGTGACCCCTAAATGTGACTAGTCCCAGCTGAGAACCTAAAATAAAAAAATTATTATCCACACATTGTATATAATATTTACTTATTCTTACATAAAGTAATTGATAATACATAGGACTGCTCTCATTATTTTTTGTTTTGTTTTAAATTCATAAGTGTAATTTTTGTATTTTGGGAACTCCTCTCAAAGACTACCTTACATTAAGGAAAACCTGCCTCAGCACTTAAAAGAGGGTTAAAAAAGATGTACACTTATAGAGAAATGCAGTATTTGTTACAAACAAATACCAAATCAAACTCAATACTAAATACAATCAACCAAATTACCACATCACTGCTTCCCTCATTCTGTAATGAATGCAAATACATGTGCATGTTATTTGGCTCACTGTGTACTCAAAGTTCAGGCAAGCAAGCATGAACAATAGATGGCCATTAGTGTAGCCAGGTTTTAAATCCAAGAGGAGGGTAATTCAACATTAAATTTAAAGTTAAATTATTAATTGGGGTAATAGTAAGCAATGACCACAGAAATAACCTGGAAAGAACAGCTAAATAATGCAAACCTAAGTCATTACCTGAAAGGGAACAGGCACAGTAACACTAGACATATGCTCGCCATATACCACTAAGAAAAACAGAGAAAAAGTGTAAATTAGAAATATGAACAGTACTCTCTCTCTTTTAGGTGAAGAAAAAAGATCACAGACCCACTCAAACACTCAACTCTATCCCAAGAACAGCATGGATGGCCATGTAGACAAATTGAAGTTATTGAAATGAAACTGCAAGTATAAAATTCAGGAAAGAGAAATTGAGTAAAAAGCCATCGATGGAATTAGGATAACTGCAAATATTTATTCTATGCAAAGTCTAGATCAAAGCCTATATCTAGTTTTCATTTGTACTAAAAAAATGATTACCCCCCTCTTGCAATTTTATTGGTAGGTTTTCCCTTAGTAAGAGGTAGTCTGAGACACCCACTTTCACTCCCGTCCCCCTTGAGGGAGGCATGATGCTTGTTCCTGGTAGATTGAAAAGGTAGTCATAGATACCTTGTGAGATGGTATTGATCCTGACATATATGTACTTAATTTAAGCTTTATGGAATTACCGATGGGCAACCTCCCTGGTTGTTTAGGCTAGTTTGTCTTTCTAACTTGCAGAGCACTCCTATCACATCCAGTGTAATCCAGGAACAAAAAAAAAAAAAAGCAGAAATTAGTCATGTTTCCACTTGAAAGCTTAAACTTATGGTATTTGATATTTGGTTTATATGACAGTAGGAAGTTGAAGAGTTGTGGACCTTTGATTATGCTTATAGCACCCGTACTTTTAATTTAAATTATTATAAAGTTCATACACATGTTTCCCTCTAGTATGTTGCGATTTTATATTGCAGGTGTGGAACATGATTTTTCTGTATTTTTCACATGTACATTATGAAATATCTCTAATGTCTATGTCAAGGCATACAATTTTAGTGTTTTGAGATGACCCCATTTAAGAGCTTAATTAATTATGAGTGGGCAGTAATTTTATATATAAGTTATATAAATATATCTATAATATATCTATATATTTTAGATATAAGCTCTGTATTTTCTAGCTTATATCCTCTTATCTTTACTGCTTTGAAGGGGGATGTGAGAACTGAACACTATTCCATTCAGCACCAGTACTTTGTAGAGTACCATCATTGGTGTTTAGTCCCTTGCCTTGAATGTTATTGAAAGCCACCCTATTATTTTCCTGGCTGACACTGATTGCTTTATTGGGATCTAAACACTAAGACATCTGACACTATTCCTAAATCTTTGGTTGGGTCACTAAATTTGACCATGTTTTGTACCCTGTATTCCTTTTAATGTAAGTTTTTTCCATATCAAATTATTGCAATTGTAATGTGACTCAACAATAATAATAATTTTCATTTCTCACTGGAAAACTTTGCTGATATGTTTCTAATTTTCTATGTATTCAGAGACAATTTTCTTGCTGATTTTGGTGTCATCAGTGAAGATACAAAAAAAAATTGTGAGTTTTGTTGGTTTCTTTTCTAAGATGATGTGGAAGACAAATAGTGGGACTGAGTTTTGCACCTTATACATGGTGGGTTTTGTTTGACTTTTTAAGAACATTTGTAATCCACCTCTCTACCAGTTATGGTAGCTATCCCATTTTTCTCTATGTGCTCCAGCCTTCAGAACACTTGCTTGCAACTTGTAGGCTTTTATATGGAGAGCCCCCTCCGGCTCCCCAAAGCTTACCGGGCTAATATATATGTACTGTATTAGACTGTGGCATCAATCAATTCAATGAGGTTCTTGCCTATCGGGAACCATGAGCCAGAACCTGGCCCCCTCAGAGAGGCTCGAGGAGCAATGACCTAGAAACCCCCATGTGGTTGGAAGGATTCCATGCCTCACATCAACCGGGTTAGGCACCCAGAAAGGTAGGCATCCCAAAACAAACTACAGCTGGTTAAAAATTGCGACTGAAAGTCGAACTAGCAAGCAGAATTTCCTAAACCGAAAACTAGCAAACAAGCATGACATCACCATCGCCGCCGCGCCACTGTCTGCGCAGCTTTCCCCTTCCTGGGAGGGGGACGGCGATCCCAAAATCCCCCGTGCCAGCTATCCAACCCCAGTTCTGAGGCTGATGTGTTGGGTAGCAGTCGTTTGACTCTGGCTCCAATCTTTTAGCAGTACTGTGCCTTGTGGTGTTGTGCTGCGGTGTGGTGCTATGCAAGCCAGGTGTAATTCATGAAGTACTGGGGCTGCATGCACCTAACATCACCTTTCCTAGGTGGCCTGTAAGTACTGCCCTTGCGGTTTGGGGTTACCTTCCACAAACTGTCTGGTGTGGCTACAAGACCACTTGTATTATTTGGGTGGCCCTCTGCTAGGCCCCTGTGATTGTACACGTCACAGGGGGTTCAGCTTTTGTATGTTTGTTTGGTACTTCTGGGATAACCAGTTAGCAGTACTTGCCTGGGCTTCCCTTAGCAGTCAGCCCAAGGGCCCTGGAAAACCCATTGGGGACTCATTGGTCCAATGGATTGAGTTTTAAGGTTGTTCTGTCCTCTGGTCTCAGGGTGACACTCACTATTTTTGCCTCTGCCATGCTACCTCTATGCTCAATGACATCTCTGACCCAGAGTCCTGTGACTGGTATTCCTTGCTTGTACTCCAATTCACCCAGTCCACTAATTTTGATATTTGGGTGCAGGTAGCTTTAGCATTGCATGCGAGGTTTAGGTTGCTGTGCTGTGTTGGTTGTCTTTCTGGATACCCCAAGGCTGTCCTGTACCTTGCTATCTGTTATAGGGACTCGGATTTGGGGGCATTAGTTGTCTCGACCTTGGTTTCATCCGCGCCCCCTTGTCCTTCCCATTATGTTGTTTGTCTTCCCCCACCCCCTCCCCCCTCTGTTGTCGACTCCCAAACATCTAAGGGTTTCGGAGTCAAGGCAGGGTTTTGATGGTGGTAAGACTCGGGTGGTTTCGGGGGCTGCACCTTCTGGTTCAGCAGCGGAGGCATTAAAGCCTGTTCCTCCTGCTGGGGCTTTTGAGAAGGACTAGTGGGCCTCCCTTCTTCCCTGCTTTTCCGGTGGATTCTGCCTTTTCTCCAGAGGCACTGGAGGCACAGTTTCTTTCAGCTTTCAGTATATCAGCTTTACTGTGTTTGTTGATATACTGTAGAAATTTAAAGTTTTTTTTTTTTTTTAAATCTTTTGCTTGCATCACAAACCTTCGAATTTATAGATTTTAGACATAAGGACATCCAGTATCAACAGTCAGGATTTGGGTTGAAACCTGAGGGGGACAGGTAAAAAACCTGAATGGTACAATAGGCCAGAAGAGCCAAAGACCTCAAAATTCTTAGGGCAAACACAGAGCCCTCACTTTGCAGGATGAGGTCCAAATTAAAGAAAGCATAGCCACCGAACGGAGGCCCATGTTCCCCTTTTTTATTTCATGGCGGAATAGACCACATGCCTGAGGGCATTCATTCCCCAAGCACTAGATTGGTAAAGGAAAAATTAGGGCACAGGCCATAAAGCAAGCTGCTTGGAGTCCTGGTTGAAGTGGCAAGATAAACCACCCAGGTGAGCATCAACGATCATGCAAAATTGAAAACCCCAAAACACCACAGGACCCTAAGGTCCTAAGGTGCACTTAAGAGGAAGATTAATATGTATTTTGAAAACTTGGCGTAACAGGCAGGGCAGCTAAAGTACCTGGAATGACTCAATAGACCAAAAAAGCAGAAGTGAGAATATAGGCTACCGCCAGTGCCCAAGAAGTAAGGCGATGAAGAATGATGGCATGCCTGGTAAACACAAAAGAAAAGTTGATGAGGGATCATACCCCTGAGATAAAGCAAATCTGGAGATAACCGTCTACAGATGGATTCAGAACCCATTCCTGGGCCACAGACCAGGAAGAGGGGGCACAAACACTGACCATACTGTCATGTTGCTGCAGAAGTGATTTAAAAAACAGTCATTGACAAACACCCTTACCAATTTTTATTGTATTTTTTCTGAGAATGTGTGAATTTATTAATTATTTTTAGCTTATTAGAGGTTGCGTAGTTTGGATTATATCCAAAGCTAGTTCTGCCTGCTTTTCCCTAGAAGATTTAGGCATGATCTTCCAGGGTGTGGCACTGGTTCTCTGCCTAATGCTGTATGATACTCTGATGTCACAGACATACATTAATTTAGGACTTAACAAAAGCAATTTAATTGCACAGTATACCAGTTTTCCCAATATTCTCTTGGACCAATTTTCTATGCTACAAACATATAAATTAATGTATATATATATTTTTCAGCTCATTAAATGATTGTAAAATGTTAAATGCATTTTGGCACCTATATGAGATAAAGTATATGTTAAAGGAAACTTAAAACAAAGAACAAATTTGTCAATAAATACAGGCCTTCAAGATACCTTGGCTGCTCTTGCTACTGCTATTTAACAAAGCATGTAATTTGTATTATTATGTGTGTGTATGCATGCTAATTGTATAGCCATTGATAGTTGTCAATGTCTTTAATACAATCAAAGTACTAAATCACATCTTTTATTTCTTCTTCTTTAGAAATCTTACAGGTACTGACAAGCTTCCTTAATGTTAATGCAATACAGTTTTGTTATTTAATGTTAATTTCCAAGCATGCATGTCTGTATTTATGAATGTATATGGACATAAGCATATACTGTACTTCATGTATGTGTGTGAATAAACATCTACTTATTTTGGTGAGTCTTAAACTGTAAAATTGGTCTCATCTTTGATTGCCTGGCATTGTGGTGATGAGATGTGTCCAGTGTGCACGTGGTACAGTACTTGGCTGTTTTAAATAGATAAAAGCTGATCAAATGTGTGTAAGATGGACAGTTATTTTGTTAAAAGGCTCAAGTACCACTATTCCTATGGATCAGTGGGTTGCTGCTGTGGATGACTGCTGGAGTGTGGCAGTACTTGTTTATCTCTGATGCTATATACAGTAGCTTGGTAGGCTATGTGGTGGGTGGTCCACCCTCCATAGTACCCTGCAGGACTCCATGTAAGTGTCATCACCTGCTGGTGCCTACACGATTGTTCCAGTTCATTTGAAGCTATAGTGATTGCCACAAAATTTAATAGAGGTAAATTCATTGATAGATAAGTTACATACTGCAGCAACACCTGTAAAATTCATGTAAGGGTATTATATACTGTATATGCAAGAATTATGTTTTTACCATGCAGTCAAGAAATTATTTTGACAAATTTCCATGTAAGGTAAAAAAACATGCATTAATAAACTGCTACTGTATGCAAATAAAATACATATCAAGACAGGCTAGTTTGCTACTCGGCATGGAAAAGGCTTTCTGCATCATTATGATAATAACATACACTGTAATGCAAGCCTTACTTTTGTTTTTGCTATAAAATAAAACAATCATTTCCAACCATTGTTCTCCCATAATACCAAACAGTAATGGATAGTAGATTAAACCTAAGTGTGTCTAAACATGTTTAGCAGTTCCCCATAGCCACTCACACCCAGTTCACCTCGGATGTGGGATGGGCGCATGCCAAGAACACAAGAATACTAGTAGCTGTACTCTATTGCAAAATTTTCTTCCTTTATAGCATATAATAGAATAATCAATTGCAAATATTTACATATAATTATTAAATAATTGCTGAGCATCTATTAAAATGATTAAGAAATTGTTGAATGTAAGGAAATGTTTTTCTTAGTGGCTCCCTGTAGCTAGCTGCGCTGAAATTCCACTCTTATTAGTTGCATGAGCTCTTGCAAGTACCATAGACCAAAGGCCAAAACCTGGCCCCTCACCAAAAAATCAAGCTTCCAGAAAAGAAGCAAATAAAAACTGACAACTGCAAGGTTCACAGAAGGCAAATAATGTGGCAAATGACTGCAAACTGTCAACCCATTAGTTAGGTTATACAAACCCTAGTAAGAGCTGATCACTGCTCGGTGGTGGCAGCAGTTCAAGAGCTGCTGGCTTCCCATCAACAGTCCTCAGTCCTGAGCTAAGGGTCTCGGTGGTTCTTTGCTTCTTGCCTCGCGTGCCGACAGGTGGTACTCGCTCACTCTTTGGAATCTGCTTGGGCCTGTCTCTTAGGTTTTCGTCCCCTCTTTGTCTATTGCTGTTTGCAGAGTCTGCAGTTGTGTAGTATCTGCAGGCAGCTTCATCTAGTTGCCGTCCCATGTCAGACTTGTTGGTTCTCCAGGGAACCAACTCCAAGCCTTTTGAGTCAAGATCTCACAAATAAAGCCTGGGGAGTAGAAGAACTCCAAGAACCCCATTCAGGTACAATCCAGGTATATAACTGAAATGCCAAAACTAAAGCATGGGCAACACTATACATCAATAAACTAAATGAGCTGAAAAGAAGTCTGCAACTGCTTCCCAAAGAAGAGGAGTGAGCAACATGGACATAGCCTCCAATGCCTGCAACACCTGGCATCAACTTCAAAAAATCCAGGTCACATTGGAGCTGAGCAGAGAAATTTCAATCAAACCCCAGAAGAGGAAAATAGAAACCAAGTGAACATAGATCCTGTGAACCTCTGCAGTCAGGGCTCCAGAAAGAAAAGGCAATTGCACAAAGAGCTACCACATGCTCACATCCCAGGGCAGGACTGGAAAAAGTAGGCAAGCCTGAAACGGCTCAAACAAGGCATCACGTAAGAAAACCTAAAAGACAAAGTCCGCCAAATGCTGGGTCAAGCCCCCAAAGCAACGTATTGGTTGTCTGCAAGCCAAGATGAATCAGGGATCACACAACTGCATCCAAAAGAGCAAAGCTGACTTGTTGAACCCAGCCTCTTGTGAGAGCAAGAAAGTGAAGTCCCAATCCCACAGAAGGGAACAAAAATGATCCAACTGGGCTGAACATGGTGAAAGGTGTGATGAGGGAAACCACCTGAAACAATATGCAATCAAGGACTCTATCAAGACAGAAACAGACCCTGGGGAAGAGTAGCTTAGGAAATGAGCCCTAAATCAATGGAAAATGGGAAAAATCCCCTTTCTGGCCAAAATAAAGCCTACAGAGGGAAACCAAAGACCAAGAGGATTTGAAAGGCATCCAGGGACCCACCTTGGAATTCTCCCCAGCTCTGGAAGCCCCAAATAAAGACACTGGGTCAGAGCCGTGTTCTACGCTTGGACAGACAGGAAGGCATCTCTGCAAACTAAAGGATCTGAGCCAAATCCACTCTCCTGAAAGAGAGAAGGCTCTGGGTTCCCAGTGTGTAGCAATGGCTGAAAGTGAAAGGGATAATTCCCAGAGAAGGCTGAGCTTCACCCACAGCTAAACACAGCTCTGATCATGAAACACAGAGCAAGGGGGTTGGGAGATAGTTCTAACAAACAGTGCCAGAAGGACCAGGGCAAGTAGGAGGAGGGGTGAATGCAGAACAGGGTGGAATCCATCAGCCACTCCACCTTTAAATCACTAAACAGCAAAGGGGCTGACCCCAGGGCAAAGAGTAAGTAAAGAGAAAAGTGAAATGGCTCCTGCCTGTTGAGCCTTGTTATTACAAAAATATTAAATAAATAAAGATGTAGGATTGGTTCTTCTCTAGCCCCAACCACGGCGGTGTCCGGGTTTGGAGTCCCTGTGCCTTCATTAACAACCTCAAGGTAAATTCCGGAGCCGGAGCTCCTAGGGCAGCTAATTCATTGTCGCCTTCAACTTCGTTCTGACAGTTCCTGCAACGGTGCTGGAACCAATTGTATTGGCTTTTACCTTTCCATTGGAGACTTTCAGTGCAGTGGAGGGGGGGGGGGGACTGCTGCATGGGTAACAGCGTTTCCTCCATATCAACCTACCCTGGTTTTGCAAATACTGCAGCAATACTTTGGTCAATGAGTGGCCTGGAGAGAGAGGCCACTCCAGACCAACATCTAGAGCGCAACTCCATAGTCTCCTTGAGACTGATGGATGCCTACTACTACTACTAGGATTGGCTAAATCAGAGACCCAGTGAACATGAACTTTGCAGGCCTCAGGAGTGGAAGGTGTTACTCACCCAACAGGCAGGAAAGCAGACAGTATGCGTATTAATAATGGTAGTAGGCCCAAGAGAAACAACAAGCGAGAAGGGTTATTCAATAAATTCAGTTTTAATAATAAAAAGATTGACTGTGAGAAAATAAACAGGGAACTTACATTCAATGGGAAAATGTTCTAAGTAATAAAAATCCTACACAAGAAATAAAAAAAATGACTTCTGAAGTATATGAAGTCTGTCTGAAACATGTTCCTTTGAGAAAAGCTAGAAAGAGGTCCAATGTAGGAAGAGAACGCGGACACCACTACTAAAGGAAAAAATTAACGGAAATTCTTAAGCAGACACGACTTTCCATACAAAGAAGGAATAATTTAAACGGGGAGATTGAAGAAATCGAAGAGACTGAAGCATTATTATCAGACTGAAGAAAGGCAACTAGAACAGAAAGCAATTCAAGAAATAAAGAAAAATATTTATATATATTTCTTCACATATGCTAAATCAAAAGCAAAAACAGGTCACACATTGGAAAACCACTGCCAGTATTGGACCTATTTGTATTAGTGAAGGTTCATACACTGAGGATGACAAAGAAATTAGTGAAATCTTAAAAAGCAGTATGAGGACAGTATGAGGACATGTTTAGCACTTTGATACACAACATGAAAGTGGAAGATCCAGGCAACTTCTTTATGCGTGATATCCAAACTCCTGTAAATATAACTGATATCAACATGAGCTTGGTAGATTTTTAAAGAGAAATTGACAATATGCCCATGCACTCAGCCCCGGGTCCAGACTCATGGAATTCAATATTTATAAAGAAATGCAAAGTGCCAATAGCACAAGCACTCAGTATAGTGTGGAGGAAGAGCTTGGGCACGCGGGAGATACCAGATGCGCTTAAAGCAGCAGACATAGCTCCTTTACACAAGGGAGGGAGCAAAGCATTGGCAAAGAATTATAGACCAGTTGCACTAACATCTCACATAATAAAAGTATTTGAGAGAGTGATCAGGAGTCAGATCACTAATTTCATGGAAACCAATGACCTCTACAATCCAGGCCAACCTGGATTTAGAGCGGGAAGATCATGCCTGTCACAGCTACTTGACCATTACGACAAAATCACTGAGGCATTAGAATAAAAACAGATTGCAGATGTGGTACACAAGGATTTCACAAAGGCATTCGATAAATGTGACCATGGAGGGATAGCACACAAAATGAGGTCAGTGGGAATAACTGGTAAAGTAGGACCCTGGATACTCGGTTTTTTGTCAAACAGAACACAAAGAGTAACAGTCAACCATATAAAATTGAGTCCAAGCGCAGTTAAAAGCTCTGTACCTCAAGGTACAGTCCTTGCTAAACTGCTTTTCCCTTATTCTCATATCAGATATAGACTCAAATACAAGGCACAGCTCTGTATCATCCTTTGCAGATGACACAAAAATCAGCATGAAAATTACCTCTGCTGAAGACATTGAAAAACTACAAGGAGATATTAATAAAGTTTTTGACTGGGCATCAGAAAATAACATGATGTTTAACAGCGCTAAATTCAAGGTGATCAGATACAGTAAAAATGAGAATCTTAAACATAATACAGGGTACAAAACACAATCAAATTTGTCCTTAGTAGTAAAGCAACTTGTAAAGGATTTGGGAATAATGATGTCTGATGACCTAACGTTTAGGGAGCATAACCAAGCAAATATTGCGTCAGCCAGACAAATGATAAGATGGATTACGAGAAATTTCAAATCCAGGGATCCTATCACAATGGTTGTGCTCTTCAAATCACTTGTGCTGTCCCGTCTTGAGTACTGCTCGGTACTCACTTCCCCCTTCAGAGCATGAGAGATTGCAGAAACAGAGGGAGTACAGAGAACAGATACAGCATACATAGACGCGATAAAGCACTTAAATTATTGGGATCGTCTCAAAGCCCTCCAAATATACTCGCTAGAAAGACGGCGAGAGCGATATAAAATAATATACACATGGAAAATAGTGGAGGGCCAGATCCCAAATCTACACAGTAAAATAGCAACATACTGGAGTGAACGATATGGAAGAAAATGCAGAATAGAACCAGTGAAGAGCAGGGAGTGCCATAGGCACAATCAAAGAACACTGTATAAACATCAGAGGTCTGCGGTTGTTCAACATCCTCTCGGCGAGCATAAGAAATGCTTCTGGGACAACCATGGACATCTTCAAAAGAAAACTAGATAGTTTTCTCCAAGGAGTGCCAGACCAACCAGGCTGTGGTGGGTATGTGGGCCTGCGGGCTGCTCCAAGCAATAGCCTGGTAGACCAAACTCTCACAAGTCAAGCCTGGGCTCAGGCCGGGCTTGGGGAATAGAAGAACTCCCACTCCCAAAACCCCATCAACCAGGTATGAATGATCATCATTACATATCAAAACCAATTGACATTCCTTGAACTTGCGCAAGTAGCAAGTGCAGGTTCAGTGGGTTGTCTAGTGACAATCCACACAATAGACACACACGAGGCTTTTCAAGTCTTGAGGGTAATGACCAAGCAGGCAACCAGGTGCTAGGGACACTTACTGGATGAACCGACACCGAACGATGCACAAAGAAAAATGCAGCTGTAAATGCTGTCAGCGGTATGCAATATGTACAAACACATATGCCCCTAGTGCTTCCATTACTCAATAAACCTCTGAATGCCCTCCAATCTCAGACTCACAAAGGAGACCAGAGACCTTATACTAAGTGTGAGGCACTCTTCACAGGAGGCTGACTTCTTTGAGACAAACACTGAACCTTCCAGGGTTCATGGCACGGGCATCATCAACGAATGCCCAGAAAAGGGCAAGGTGAATAGTTTCCAAAGTCCACACAAAAAGTAAGCCTTGTAAGTACATACATTTGAAGCAAATCCTAAAGACTGTAAGATACACACATAATTGCCTTCCCACCCCCACCCTCCTTTCAGGACAAAGTCCAAAAGATGCCCAGTGCTTATCAAGAAAATCCATGCCTCGAAAATCTGACAACTTGTTGAGTGGTCAAACAAGTCTGACATCAGGCTCATGACTGAGGATTGTTGACAGGAGCACCCAGCAGCTCCTGTGGTACTGCCACTTTTTTGTCAGTAAGCTATTAGGGTGGTGTATGACCTGACTTCTGGGCGGTTAGTTTGCGTAGTCATTTGCTGAATTGTGTTTACTTTGTTATCCTTACAGCTGTCCATTTTGTTTACTTCCTTTCTGTGGGGGGGGGGGTTAATCCTTTGGTGAGGGTTATCATGAATTCTATGTTCCCTGCACATCTGTGAGGGGGAGGCCAGGTTTGGCCTCTGATCTCTGGTAGGATTTTGAGGACTTGCAAGAGTTGATGTGGCAGGTATGGAGCTATCCAAGTACAGCTAGCTATAAGGAACACCATTTGGCCCCCTCCAGAAAAAACATGTACAGCATTTTGCTGCCCCTTCAATCCACATTTACTTAGAAGACAGTGCATGCTGGGAGAGCAATTGTTAATAATTTATTTTTGTTTTTATATTTTGTACTAGTATATATTACAGTACCAATTTGCAAACATATAAATGTAACTAAAACAAAATTTAAGTAAACAGATGTATAGATGGAAAACTATTATAAACATTGTTCAGTTATTTGGTGGCTTGCTCAATGTTGGTTGTGTTGTGCAAGCAGATCTCAGAATTCAAGCATGTTACCTTTCTTGGTTTGCATATTTATTGATGACATCTGGTTATTTTTTAATAATATATTTGTATAACTATCCTAATCAGATCATTGCTGGAAAATGTAAGAGGAATCTGTTCTGGATATTGCTTATTATTCTTTTTTATTAATTTATAATTTTGTTAATCGATTTATATTTTTTCCACAGTGCAACCTACCTCACTGCAAAACTATGAAGAATGTCTTGACTCACATGACCACTTGCCAAGCGGGTAAGTCATGTCCAGTTCCTCACTGTGCATCATCCAGACAAATTATATCCCATTGGAAGAATTGTGCCCGTCAAGACTGTCCAGTGTGTGAACCTTTAAAACAAGCAGATAAAAAGCAGCCTGGAGCTGGAGGTTGTTCAGGGCAGATAGCAACAACTGTGTCCCAATCCGGCCCCAGCCCAGGAGGGGTTCCAGTGCCTCTATCTGGTCCTCCTGGACCACCAGGACCCCCTGGTCCACCTGGTGTTACAGGTCAGATGCCAACAGGGCCTCCAGGGCAAAATGCTGGACCAAGACCTGGAGGTGTAAAGCGAGTGTATGAGGGGGACACATTACAGCCAGCCATGTCTGGTCCCCCAGGACCAACGGACTCTTTAATGAGAAATTTAAGACCACAGGTGCCTAGTGTTGGGGGAATGCCTACTAATGCCCAGCAGGGAGCGCCTGGAAATGTTCCAGGTGGGCCCACAGGTGTACCTGGAACACCAGGGGGTATGCCTGGGCAGATGGTGCGACCAGGTGTACCTAACAAGGGACCTGAGGGAACTATGATGGGCACTTCCACTCCCCAGGGAATGAGCTCCCCTGGGATGATGGTCAGAGGGCCTAATGCTTTGTCTGGACCATTGAATACTCCTCAGCAACAGCAGCAAATAATTGGCAAGCCCGCAAGTGTTGGCATCAATCAAAACAATCCTGTTGTGAGTACAATGGTGAGTATCTATCCTGAAGGATTCCCACTGCTTAAGTACATTTACTTTTGTGTATATATATCCTGAGTTTTTATTAATATCTCTATTTACTTTCTTCTAAGGTACGTGTACTTAAGGATTTGCCTTTGCAGTCTTTACAGTCTTTACCTGATTCCTGGTTGAATCTGCCAAATCAACCTGCACAGTTGCCTGGTGGCTTTGGAGCTGTTACTGCCAAGCCTGTTAAGGGGACCAAAGAATGGCACCAAAGTATATCAAATGAGCTGAGAAATCATCTTGTACACAAGCTGTAAGTTAACTTCTTTGCACTTAAATATTTAAACTATACTTTTATTAAGTTGTTTATATAATAAAGAATCTGTAATACAGGTTAAGTCAGGTACAATACTTTTCTCTTTATTATGTTGCATAAGAATGAGTTTGTAAATAATCTATTTTGTCCATTTGCACTTTATGATTGAGAATATAGGGTTTATTCTCCCTGTATTCTCAAGCATAAAAACCAAAATAACCCCATGGTGAGGGGGCCTCATTGCCTGGTGGATAGCGCGCAGGACTCGTAATTCTGTGGCGCGGGTTCGATTCCCGCACGAGGCAGAAACAAATGGGCAAAGTTTCTTTTACCCTGAATGCCCCTGTTACCTAGCAGTAAATAGGTACCTGGGAGTTAGTCAGCTGTCACGGCTGCTTCCTGGGGGTGGACGCCTGGTCGAGGACCGGGCCGCGGGGACACTAAAGCCCCGAAATCATCTCAAGATAACCTCAAGATAGAAGATGATGGTTTTGGTGATTGTTGTATTACTTATTGATTGTTGTATGGCCTATTGATTAATGTATGACCTATTTTGTTCTCTTTGCTCATTTTTTGTAATTCTCTTTCCCCTCATAACATGGTTCTTCTTCATTGCAGAGTTATAATTCATGATTATTTATAACAATATGTGTATATGTTAGATGTTTCTTCTTTATTATCGTTTTATGACATCGTTAACATATACTGTAACCCCGCGATTATCCGAGATTCAAACATCCGGAAAACGCCCATGTACGGCCAAAATCGTGATCGGATAAAGATACCACAATATCCGACCAAAATGGCCACAGGAACCAGATAAAAGCTGGTTTGGCCGGATGAAAATTCGGCCATACCGTATTAATCCCGTCTGTGGTTCTAGATGCATGGTGGAGGAGGGGGTGGGGTGGGGTGGGTGGTGTTGGGAGGGTGGGAAAGGTGTGTCGGGAGGGACCACCTGGGTACAGGAATTACCATTAATTTTAGAACAATTACTCATAGCCAAAAACAAATGAAATAAGTCCTAGTAATTATGTAATAACAAATAAATAAGTTTCCTAAAAGCAATGTGCACAGGCTGAAGTTAACTTAAAAATATTGAGTTTTTTTCCCTCCTGGCGGCCTACGTAATGTGCTGTAGCTGCCCGACCCCAAGTGGACCCGTCCAACACTGGTCAACCCATGTGCGTCCGTCCATCGTGTTATACACCGTGCTGCACCATTGGTGAAATATTTTTTTAAATAACTTTTTTATTTTCATAGTAACTTTAAACATTTTTGGCCAAGACTATTGTCTGGTAGCAGCATCAATCATTCTGCAGATATTAAGAGGAAGAAGGTTGTCCTAGCAATTAAAGACAAGTTACGTGTTGTTCAACCAGTGAGGCGTCACAGGCAGCCAAATGCCTTCAACAAGTGAGGCACCACAGGCAAGCCAAATGCCTTCAACAAGTGAGGTGCAAGCAAGCGCGTAAAACAAGTGAGGCGTTACAGGCAAGCGCGTAAAACAAGTGAGGCGTTACAGGCAAGCCAAGCGCTTTCAGCAAGTGAGGCGTTACAGGCAAGCCAAGCGCTTTCAGCAAGTGAGCCGCCACAGGCAAGCCAAGCGCCTTCAACAAGCGAGGCGCTACAGGCAAGCCAAGCGCCTTCAACAAGCAAGGCGCTACAGGCAAGCTAAGCCTCTTCAACAAGCGAGGCACCACAGGCAAGCCAAGCGCCTTCAACAAGTGAAGCGCTACAGGCAAGCCAAGTACCTTCAACAAGCGAGGCATCACAGGCAAGCCAAATGCCTTCAACAAGTGAGGCTTCACAGGCAAGCCAAGCACCTTCAACAAGTGAGACGCAAGCAAGCACCTTTAACAAGTGAGGCATCACAGGCAAGCCAAGCGCCTTCAACAAGTGAGGCGTCACAGGCAAGCCAAGCGCCTTCAACAAGTGAGGCCTCACAGGCAACCCAAATGCCTTCAACCAGTGAGGCTTCAGCAGCTGGCAGTCAAAACTAACTTTGCTTAATGAACTGTACAGTAATTTTAAGTGTTAATTTTAGTGTTGTGTTAGTATAGGTGGGTCCGTCTAATTACCACAAGCTTCACAAAGCTTCCTGGCAATATGTTAGTAATGAATAAATATGATATGTTAGGTTAGGCTGACCTGACCTGACCTAACCTGACCTGATCTAACCTAACCTAACCTAACCTAACCTAACCGACGCTTGGATCGTTGACTTAATTTGGCGTCACCAGCTCTTTATTTTCGTCTAATTTCTTTATAAAAAATATATTTTTCAAATTAAAATTGTTTTTTCGTGTTGTACATTCAGCACCAACATTATAATGAGTAAATATATCATATTTATTCATTACTAACGTATTGCCAGGCAGCTTTGTGAAGCTTGTGTAGCTTGTGATAGCTTGTGGTAGTTAGACGAACCGGTATAGGTTACGTGAATTGTTAACAATTCTTAACTTCAAGATGTGTGGCATCAATCAAGAAGACAACACCAACAAGGTAAGTTGAGGTTTCTAGTTGAATATTTAATAATTATATGTGGCAAGGCAATTCAAATTATGTTGTTTGTAGTGTAAAAATAGTTGTAAATGGTCACTTTTGGACTCTTAGGTGAAAAAGTACCATTATCCGAAAAATGTGATAATCCGGCTGGGGGTCCTTCCCATATAGTCCGGATGATCAAGTGGAGACAGTACTGCAGGCATGATGTTAGACCTTAACAGCTCACTTGTGGATGTGTTCATTGACCTGTATGGCCCACTTTAAATGTTTCTAAACTGCATTTTTATTATTTTCTTCATTTTATATTACCCCCATATCCAAGCCTTTTGCATTATTCTTTTGCATTTAATTTTGTACATTCTTTGTCATCATTCTGTACTTGCTTTCTGCCCATATTATTGTTTTCTTATTAGGTATTTAAAAAAAAAGGAATACAGTTTTCAGTGAATTTCAGAACTGCACCACCAAGTTTCTGCAGTAAGCAAGGTCCTGCTGTTTTTATTGAGAGGGCATTGGAGTCAGAAAGTAGAAAAGTTTGCATTTATACAACTTAAGGGAATGCAGGCTCACAATTAAGAGGCAGATAGGAACTGAGGGGGGATCTGTTTATATACAAGGTGCCGAGGGAAATAAACAAGGTGAACAAAAAGAAAGTGTATTTAAATTGAGGGGAAATGGGCCAAGAGGACATTGGTGGATGCTGGATTTATCATTCATGTATTGAATAATGTAAAGAAAATTTGTGTTCCCTGTATGGGTAATTGGCAAGTGGAATACATTTTAGAAACCAACACCATCCACAACTTTTAAGAAAATGTATGAAACAATCTTGCTCAAGAGATGTATTAAGCAAACCAGTTATAAAGGGGCTATGCTGCAGGGTGTAAAGAGCAAGATTTTGCTTCCTCATAGTCACTAACAGGTAATTATAGCCTCTTAGTCCCAACAGTGCTCCTACCATTACTGCAACCATTACCACTTCCACCATTCCACCAATGCCACTTCCATCACTCAGTATTACTGCTCAATACTACAAGTACTTCCATCACTATTATAGTTGCTGCTCCCATAATTATTATTTCTGCCTTCTGTCTGTAGCTGTATCACTGATACAGCTACCTTGACCACTATAACCACAAACTTTGACCACTGTAACCACAATTACCACTGTCGCTATCTATATGACCACACCCATTACACCATCTACAGCTTTAAGAGCAAATGTAAAAGAAATAGAATGCCAAGAAATTTTAAACACCAGGTACAAATAGGTAGGAAGCGAAGCACAAAGACCTAGCTTTCACTCCCTGTAGACACATAGATAACACTTTCTCCTAGAGGTTACTTTGAGGTGTTTCCAAGGATCAGTGTCCTTGCAACCTGGTCTGTAATTAGGTGTCCCTGTTGGTGGTCTGGTCATCTAGGTTGCTAGATGGTACTTCTCACAATCTGATGATAATTGACTAATGTAATCTGTCAATTACAACCAGGTTCGCCACCCTAAAGTCATTTCGCCACTTTATTCGTTGTACCGTATTTGATCACTACAACACTTAGTGTCATTGTATATACAGTACTGATTTTTTAAGATTTATTTTTCTAATGTTTGCCCCATGTCCATTACAGTGTACAAGCCATCTTCCCAACTCCAGACCCTCAAGCTATGCTTGATAAGAGAATGCAGAATCTTGTTGCCTATGCTAGAAAAGTTGAGGGGGATATGTTTGAAATGGCAAATTCCAGGGTAAGAGACAAGCTCAAACATATTTTATAATGTGTTAAATCTTAAGCACCTTCGTTTATACTGCATGATATGGAGGATGGAGTGAGTGGATGGGTGCCACTTTAAATATTTTTGGCCTTATTTTCTTTTACTGCTTCCCTGCCTTTTCTGGGTTGAGTAAAAGTCAAGGCTGGCAAGCAGAAAGATAATCCATTCTCTTTGCTCAGCTTTTGTGGATTTTTCTATAATCACCTGCCATGTGAAAAGGTGTAAAGAAATTATTCTTAACTGAATTAAATACCAGAATGAATATTGCAGATTAATAGATTATTAAGACTATAGACTATAACAGATTAATGCTTCTGTGAAAACTGAATTTTAGATGTGATCCTCCCTTTACCATGTGTGTGATTTTCCTGTGGATTTCTTGGTTCAGGTTCATTCCATTGCCCAAGTGTTGCCTTCAAATTCATAATTTTTTTTTTTTTTTGCTTAGGGTAGGCCTTAATTGCATTTTTTATTGTCTAGTATGGACACTTACCTAAAGTATGGACTTCTGGGAACTCATTAATAATTAAGTGCTATATTGGTTTGGAGGAAATTATCGAGTCTATTCAATACTTGTTAATTAAAAATCCTTAATATTGGGTGAGGGGCAATTTTTTACTATCAGGTTCCATCCTATTTATAATTGGAAAGGAGTAGACAGATGCAATTGAGACCTTACACAGTGTTAACATACGAGCTAATGCTAACATAGTATCATTTGATTTTTTATCTACAGCAGTAGATATAGGAATTTCAATGTTGTCCTAAAACTTATGTCAATCTAGCTAGGCTTCACATCAAGTTTGTTGTGCAATTTTTATTATGATGTTAAATAATGATTGGAATTCTTTGGAAAGGATACAGAAAAGGATGGGTTAATCCTTGAAAGTTGGAGAATGAGGGACATTATTAAAACTATTAAATCGGAACTCAGAAGTGGATTCAAAGTTAAGACATTGAGTTTTGATTTTGTAGCAGAATTGTGAATAGGTGGACAAGCTACCAAGTAGTGTCACTGAAATGGATGCCTTGAAAGACTAAAAAAAAAAGTTTGGTTAAATAAATGTGGAAATGTGTGAATGTAAACTATATTTGACCAAGTCATTATTCTTATAATGAATATGAGAATAATGGCTAGTGGGCCAGTAGACCCACTAGGCATTATTCTTATATTCATGTATATGAGTATTTGTTGATGGTTTACTTAATCTTTTCTTACCAAACACCTTTATATTTTGTTTTTATCAGCCTGAGTACTACCATTTGTTGGCTGAAAAGATTTACAAAATTCAAAAAGAGTTGGAGGAAAAACGCTTGCAAAGGAAGCAGACAACTCCACGGGATGGGGCTCCTGGTCCCCCAGGCCCTCCTGGTCCTCCTGGTCCTGCTCCAGGTGTGGTTCCTTCGGGACCAATTGTTGCCCCTGGTCAAATCCTTACTCCTACGACTTCAGGCTCTTCTACCATGGGTAGGGCATGTCTAATTTGTTTAATATTTTTGTGTGTAATATTTGTGACATTCATATGCAGCTTTGAAATTCATTTGCAGTAATAAAATTTATAATCCTTGTGATAGGTACAGGTGCGATGTTTATGGTTACAGGAATGGTAGCCCGTCCCACAGGTCCTCGACCAACACACCCATCTGGGAATCTAATTCCTACCAATCATCCTATGGCTAACAATCAAGTAGCTCAGCCAACTTCAATTTGCCAGCCTAGTAATCAGATGGTAATAGGTCCTCCTATTAGTGGACCTATCACCACCACCACCGCAAGTAACAACAGCACCATCGTTAATTCTTCAGGTCAATTCCCAGGCTCTGTTCCCCACGGAGATATGATGTCTGGCCCTAGACCCACTATTCCTCCGCCCCCTTACAGCACTTCGAATGATTCGTCGGTCATGAATCAGATGCCTAACCGTACCTCTCCAGCCATGCCCGTGTCTTCAGTTGCCGTCACTTTAGGTATTCCCATGAGCATGTCTTCTCAGTCTACCCCAATCTCTATGACTAGTGTTTCAAGTAGTGAAAATTCCTTCCCACCAACTTCACAGCCCAGCATGATCACTACAAATGCTAATAGTGAAAATACAGTTGTACCTACGTCCATTCACACTAAAGAAAATGCTATGGGCAATCAGTCTACTCCAGCAGAGATGACAGATGATAAATCTGATATTAAACCATGCAAGATTCAAATTAAAAGTGAACCTCCTGAAATTAAAACTGAACCTGAAGAATCAGAAGGAAAGGAAATTAAAATTGAACCTAAGCCAGAACCAATGGAAGTTAGTAGTGCCCCAGATGAAGGTCATGTTAAACAAGAGCCATTTATTAAGGAGGAGCCTAAAAGTCCAGCAGTACGTACACCAAGCGAATCATCGAATTCAAATGAAGGTAGCAATAGCAAGGTGATAAGCCTGCCAATAGTGGAGTAGTTGCACCAAGAAGACCAGCCCCACCACCACCCAAGCCAGCTCAGATCATCTCTGCTTCTTCCAACAAAGATAGAGCTCCTCTATTTAAGCCAGATGAATTACGGCAACATCTGGTACCTACTCTTGAAAAGCTCTATCGACAAGATCCCGAATCTATTCCTTTCCGGCAACCAGTTGACCCTCAAGCTCTTGGAATCCCAGATTACTTCGATATTATTAAGAAACCTATGGACTTATCTACTATTAAGAGAAAATTAGACACGGGTCAATACACTGACCCTTGGGACTATGTGGACGATGTTGGCTGATGTTTGACAATGCGTGGATATACAATAGAAAAACGTCACGTGTCTACAGATACTGCACAAAAGTAAGATATTAATTTTGTTGTTTGTAATAAGGAAAAGGTTAAGCAGAATATTTACATAGTGCTGTAAAGAATTTGTGTTTTCCTTATCTCTGATATTTTTCTGTATTCAGAATTTATACATTTTAATGAGGCAGTTAGACAAATACCTGAAAAAATTTTGGACATTTTAGTTGTCTTGTGATGCTCATAAAACTAGCCTCTGAGTTCTTAGTTAAAGCATTGATATAGTTTTTATAGCAGAAACAATAAAGGCTTTAGTAATCTATCATGGGATGGATCTTTATTTATATATATAAATTTATCCATTATAAGTTCAGTACTTTAAGATTGGAATCATGAATATTGATACTTGTATTGTAAACAAATGTAGATGATGAAGAGCAAAGGTTCTTGGTAAGCTAAAACAAGTGCTATGGAAATAAACTTTTTTTTCTTTCCCAAATAAATTGTGACTGACATATACTTAAATGCATGTGCTATATTTTCAAAAGATGGAACTTAACAAAATTAGACAAAATATTAACCTGTTTACTATGTTGTGTAGGTTTGAAACCTGGGCACTTATTTTGCTTGACCAATGGGAAATCTTTAATTCATTAATAATGTTTGATTTTAATATTCTTATTGACCTTCAAGCATGGTATGAAGGAGTTTTTAGCCGTTATTGCACAAATATAATGGTATCATGTTTCTTTACCTAATGACAAAAATAAAAACAGCCTTAGGTAATGGCAAATTCAGTTAATATATTAAGTTTACTTTGAGTATATAGTAGAATGAAAATTCTAGATATACTTGTGAAAGGCACGAGTTCTTGTGAAGACAGAGAAAAGTAAATTGCAATCATCTGTGATGAACTGATAACTTAAAGAAATTTCTTGGTACAGTATTATGATGGGATATTAGATGGGAAGAGAGAGAACAATTCCAGTGGAGTATGTTTGGGAAGTGACAGCAATGTTGTGGGTTCATATGCATCAATAATTAGTCAGCTTAGCAAGTATTTTAGTAAAATGGTTGAATGTAAAATTGCATATTCATGTTGAAAGGTGATGGATATTTTACTTATCAGTTAATTTTTGTAGAAAAAGGTTAGTTTAATATGAAGCATTCATGAATCAGAAATTTCAGGTAATTATATTCATTCAGCTGACTTGGAAGTGGATGTTTCAAAAGTTTTCAGTATTTCTTATACAGATAGTAAGGAATTAAGTTTGGCTGTCAAATATGTGCTTTAGCTCTACATGTATTGTATTAATAGATGTTTGAATTATCTTCCCTTATAAGTATATTTAATTTTTGGTGTCTTTCTTTCTTGACAGCTTGCAGAAGTATTTGAAGCCGAGATTGACCCTGTGATGCAACAGTTGGGGTACTGTTGTGGTCGCAAATATACTTTTAACCCACAGGTGCTTTGTTGCTATGGAAAGCAGCTCTGCACCATACCTCGTGATGCCAAGTACTTCAGCTACCAGAACAGGTGTGCATGAGTTACATTTTTGTTAACTTATCTGGTATTTAGTATTAATGGGAGAAAATAGGGTCACATGCACTTGAAAACATTGTAGTTGCTCAGTTGAGCATTCTCTTAACCAGCACCTAGTACACATTATCTTACTGGGTTATTTTTGTAACTGAACATTTTATGTGGTTTTGCAAAATAGAACAAATCATAGTGCAAATTTTTGTTTATGTTTGTTGCTTACTGTATTAGCCCAAAATGCTTTTTGTAATTCACATAAATATTCAGCCTGACAAAAAGAGATGCTAACATATGATGCAAGCATAATGTTGTCAGACTTTATGTATTATATACTGTGCCAAAACTTAGAGGTGTGAAAACAGACACACTAAATGAAAGAATACAGTTTTTTGTGGTTCTTAAGCCATTTTGCAATAGGCATCTGGTGCACCTTGTATTTGTTGCTTGAGATCACATTAACACTCACTTCATCCCACTTACTGTTTGTGTTGTTAGAAGCATTGGAGATGTTTTGTGATGCATACAAGTTTGTTTCATATGCTGTACCATAAATTTCAGCAAATCTCATAAAAAATAACTAAAAATCCCAGAGGAGTGCTTGGTACTGGTACAGTCAAGGCCGGTCTTCCAGTAAAACTGTCTAAAAATGGTGTGGACCAGAACTGGTGCATGGGGCATGTTGGGTATGAGCGGTACACCTGGTACGAGTTCTAATAGCAGGCCCTGCATGTGTGGAGGTACCATCATCATCACTCCCCTCCCCACCCCCCACTTTCATTTTCATCCTTATTTACTGTTTCAGTTTCAATCACCTCATTATCTTGCATAGGTGTCACTTTTGGCACTTTCAAGATCAAGATCAGCAAAATTTTCAACAAGGCCTGAAATTTTGTTGGTGAGAGTTTCACTTTGCAGTACTTTTGGCGAACCCTACTTAGCTTCTCTCTCAGACGTGTTCCTTTCCCTGCTTTCGCCCTGGAATGGCACTGTTCTTAATCGCTATCCATCTTGGAGTAAATGTATGGTGTATAAAGGCTGTAACAAATACTGTATAGCTGAGGAAAAATAGCCGGAACGGGCACACGTGTTGAACGCGAGGGGAAAGCCGCAGCAGTGTCAAGAGTAGACACAATAACAATGGACCTACCGCATGGCATGCGGTGCCGTGATGCCACATGGACCATCACAGATAATGGGAAGACGTTGGCACACATTTTAAAACACATCCCATAATAATCGGGGAAAAAATGGAATTTTAACAAATATTTTAATTTGTGCTCAAAATGCATCACCGCTGGACATCCGTAAAGCTATTTATGGACCCAATATCCGTCACCGACGGCAAAAAGTGTTAATGAGAGTTCTCATAGACTACTATTAGATTTATAAGGCATGCATTTTGGTTTTTAAAATCATGCTCTCTCTCATACAAAGTTAATCCTCTCCAGATGTTCCACTAGTATCTTTCTGATATTCACTTCTTTACAAGATATAAACGTCCATGACACAGGTCTGCTGGTTTAGACCTCACACCTGTCTCCTTTCTTGAAAATGGGCACCACGTTTCCAGTTTCCCAATTTTCGAGAGCCCCCTCCTTAGCTAATGTGCTAATGACACATTACTGTATAGACTTTCATTAGATGGTAACACATTATCTCTGCTGCCTCTGTTTATCATCCATGGCAAAATACAGTCTAGGTGTACTGCTTTGCTCATATTATATCTTGTATCTGCCTTCCATTCTGTCTTAAATTTTTCACAGACCGCAACCTTACTTCCTAGGAGAACATATCCAACTTTATGTAGTCTAATAACTTTGTTCCTTAATGTTGATTTTCTTCTAATAAGGTTCTGTAGTAACTTTGGCTGCTCTTTATTTTTAGCAACTATATATATGTCATTTTCAAATTGCTCTTTTATTTCTCTCCCGCTCTTAGTGTACTCGTTTATATTGTCAGTACTTTTTCGTAACTTTTTAAGCTTTTAGCTGCCTTGCATTCGTTAATCATCTTTATTTCACTGGATGATGTGTGCATTTATGTGCTATATTTTCTATCATTTAATTTATTTGTTTATCTGTAGCCTGTTTCATCAGACGTCTTGAAGGAATCTTCTCAACCGTTTGGTTTCTTCTCTCTTGCAGTCCTGTTTCCCTCAGGACATGTTTATTCATCCTGCTTATGTAGCAGCTTATCCAGCTTATGTAATCGATCACAGTACAATGGCCACTGGCATCATGTGGCTCTTATCTTATCCCTTCAGTATCCACTCTGTGCTGGTGTACTCCAGGTCTAATAGTGTCTCCAGCTGTACTCACCTAGTTGTACTCACCAAGTTGTGCTTTCGGGGGTTTAGCTTTGGCTCTTTGGCCCCGCCTCTCGACCGTCAATCAACTGATGTACAGATTCCTGAGCCTACAGGGCTCTATCATATCTACAAATATGTTGTCCTCTACTCCATGGAAATCCTTTATTACCCAGTCAATTTTCCTATAAAAAAACCAGAGAACTATGAATTTAGTCCTCGATCAACATGGCATCATTGCTACCTCTCACCTTATATTATAAACAGCAACTTGTGTTATTGTCAATTTTTTTATTTATTGTGCTGTCTAGGTGGCGGATGCACAATATAGTGTTCTTCAGGCACTTGTGCCTGTTGAAGATGAATTTGTAAATCCTAGGGGTTGTTCTGAAATCTAGTTTAACATATGTTAACTTAAGGTATATACATGGAAATTTATAAAAATATATATTTGTTTTTTCCAGATATACTTACTGCTATAGATGCTTTAATGACATCCAGGGAGACAGCATAACCTTAGGAGATGATCCATCTCAACCAGCTTTGTAAGTAGCTTTCTACCATGTGCTTTATCATGTTATGTGTTTATTACATAATCTCTTTACAGGTAGAGATTTATTAAAAAAAATGCTTATACTATATTTGAAGCACTTTTATTTTTCATGGTTCATTGGTCTACGCAATCTATCTTCCAAAATTAGGATCATTTAATGGATTTCTCTTCACAATAAATTAAATCCATCCCACTGGATATTCTCTCCAAAATTTAGTCTTTGTAAAAATTCTGGAATTCTGAAGGGGGGGTTGTGGTGAAATCCAGACCAGTATTTGCCTTTTAAAATTTATTAAAAGCATTTATTGTTGTTTTGATTGATTTAGCTTTATTTTAACATTGATGTATAGTTTACAGTGGCTGAAGTATAGTACATCACCTAACCACCCAACCACCTAAATTAGACTCATTCAAAGGTTTATCCTGTAGATGATTTGACTACAGATTGAAGTTGTCAAAACTTTTTTTTTTTTTAGGTACTCTTTCAGATGGAACAGTTTCAATATGGATATCAATTATATATATTTGTTACAAAGATTATAATGGTGGTGGTGGTTGTATAATACAACAATGTCATGATGAGGGGAGCTGTGAGGTGAGGCAGTAGAGAGCAGATGGTGGTAGTCTGGCCATGGCTGATGGCTGTAACATAGTACATCTGGTGGAAGGCTAAGTTGACAGAGATAGAAGTGGTGTTGCTCGGAACTGAGCTGTGGTGAGAATGATGTAGGTGCTATGATCATTTAGCCTTGTATCCCAGTCCACCTGGCTCACTTTGTACCAACCCTGCTCATTGATTGTTCTTCGTTTCTGGTACTGTAATTGCCTTTCCCTTGTGTTTAAATACAGGTTTCCTATCTCCTTTGCCCATTATCATTACTTTAAGCATATTTGGTTTGAATTCCAGCAGCCATTATTCTGCCACTCCTGAAGTTTGTCGTGCTCTTCTTGCAGCACCCTACAGTCCTCTTCAGCTTGTATTTTAATGATTGACTTGGCATCATCTACAGATGTCAACTTGTACAAGCTCACTCCCTCTGTAAGATCATTTACATTGATTAAAAAGGGCAGTGGTCCTAAAACATAGCCCAGTGGAACACAGCTTTCCACTTCTCTCCAGCTTGACATATCCTCTCTATCACACTTTATTTCTTGTCTTTCAAGTACTGTACTCCCATTCCCAGTTCAGATGTGGTGTTGCTTCTAGCTGAGCTAATGCTATGGTCAGATGGCCTTTGTCTCCGTTGATTTGTTGATGGGGAAACTGATTGATCCTGAGATAATACAGACATCATTTGTAGTAATTCCTGTGAGCATGAAAGTAGCTGGCATTTCTGATGTTGCTACAGATTAAATATATTATGTTGAACTATTTCATAAAAAAAATCATCAAAGTTCCTATGAATGAGTATTATATTCAAGTCTATTTAATTTAGTAAGAATTTCATTATAATGCTCATAATCATATGTTAATGAATAATGGTTGATTTATTTTATAGAATGATTAAGAAATCCCAATTCACTGAAATGAAAAATGATGCCCTGGACTTGGAACCTCTGGTAGAGTGCCTTGAATGTGGCCGAAAGCAGCACCAGATATGTGTGCTGTACATGGAGACAATTTGGCCACAAGGTTTTGTCTGTGATGGTTGTCTCAAGAAAAAAAACTCATTAAGAAAAGAGAACAAGTTTACTTCCAAGAAACTGCCTACTACAAAATTGAGCAATTTCTTGGAAACTCGGGTCAACAACTTCCTAAAGAAAAAAGAGGCTGGTGCTGGTGAAGTTTATATTAGGGTCGTGTCTTCTACAGATAAAATTGTCGAAGTTAAAGGAGGCATGAAAACCAGGTGAGAAAAATTGGCTTGTGAGCTTTGTACTGTATTTCAATAATGTCTACAATACACTATATTGTTACAAGGTAGTTATATTTACTATGCTTTTTGGATGATTATTATTAGCTACTGCAAAAATTGATCAAGAGTATCACATAGTAAATATTAGCATCTGTAAATTATTCTCCTGTTATCTTTATTTTAATATGATTTATCTAATTTGGAGTATAGCAGATTCAGATGCATAGTGGAAGTTTCTTTGTGTTTTTATATTGTTCAATCTTGATTAAGATTCATTTTACAAGCATTACTTCCATTTGTATGCTGTAATGTTTTTCTTATGCTCTTTCCTGCCAACAGAATTCTTCAATTATCCAAGAGCATCTTATTAAACTGTTCAAATTCTAATCTTACAATATGAGGTAACTGCTTCATGCTATGCCATTAAAGCCAGTATGCAAAGACTATTGCCAGTTGTTTACATATTGCACTCTCATCCTGGAGGAAGAATCTTAAAACTTAGCACACAGTATTTTCTATGAGAAGATAAGCATTAGCTTTCAAAAGTAAGAATTAGCTTTCTAATTAGGTATAGATTAAGGATACTAATCCAGTTATTGCTTTTCAGATTTGTGGATACAGGGCAACTTTCTCCCGAGTTTCCTTATCGTGCCAAAGCTCTGTTTGCGTATGAAGATATAGATGGGCACGATGTGTGCTTCTTCGGTATGCATGTGCAGGAGTATGGGTCTGACAGTCCTGTACCAAATACTCGCAGGGTGTACTTAGCTTATCTAGATAGTGTACATTTCTTCAAACCAAGACAATATAGAACTGCAGTCTACCATGAAATTCTCCTGGGTTATCTTGATTATGTTAAACAGTTGGGGTAAGTGTGCTTTTTTCTAGCTATGCAACTTTGTGTACTAAATAAATTAGTTTACTTGTAAACCATTTGTCAACAAACATTATGCTCTTTAGGATGGAGCCCACCCATATCTTTTGTGTATATTTTTTGAGTTTTATGTACTTTTTAAATTTGCTTTTATATATTGAGTTAGTGGAATTTTATTTGTAATAAGTGTAAATAATATGTATTTGACATAAATGTATAAATGTGTGTATAGGTCTATATATATATATATATATACAATACATTATAACTGAAAACTCTCATCCCAGAATGAGTTTTCAGTTGCATATAGTCCTGGGGACCATTCAGGCTTGTTCGCACAATACATTGTCTACATCAAGAGGTCTGCATTTCAGGTATACTATGGCACATATTTGGGCATGTCCACCCTCAGAAGGAGATGATTATATCTTCCACTGCCATCCTAGTGATCAGAAGATTCCTAAACCAAAGCGCCTGCAAGAATGGTACAAGAAGATGCTTGATAAAGGTATCATAGAAAGAATAGTATTAGATTATAAGGATATCCACAAACAAGCCTTTGAAGACAACATGAAATCTCCTGCAGAGTTACCCTATTTGAAGGTGACTTCTGGCCCAATGTGATGGAAGAGAGTATAAAAGAATTAGACCAAGAGGAGGAGGAAAAACGAAAACAGGAGGAGGCAGCGGCAGCCGAAGCTGCAGCACAGGCAGCTATGGGACAGGAGGAAGAGGAGGAAACCAGTCAAGATGGGAAGAAGAAAGGTCAAAAGAAACACAAAAACAAGAACAAAAGTAAAAGTCAACAGAAGAACAAGTCGAAGAGTAAGAGCAATGCAGCAGGCTGCAATGATCTTGCTCAAAAAATATTTGCCACAATGGAGAAACACAAAGATGTATTCTTTGTAATAAGATTGCATAGTGCACAGTCTGCTGTTAGTTTGCCTCCTATTCAAGACCCTGACCCCATTATGGTATGTGATCTCATGGATGGTAGAGATGCCTTCCTCACTTTGGCTAGTGAACGACATTTAGAGTTCTCATCGTTACGCCGTGCCAAGTACTCCACAATGGTCATGATGTATGAGCTACATAACCAAGGGCAAGATCGTTTTGTCTACACATGTAATCATTGCAAGGCTCATGTGGAAACAAGATATCACTGTCAAGAGTGTGATGACTTTGATTTGTGTACTAATTGCTTCAAGGCAGAAGGTCATAATCACAAGATGATAAAACTTGGATTGGATCTAGAAGATGGGTCAGTCAACACCGAGAACAAGAACCTGAACCCACAAGAGGCCCGTAGACAGTCCATACAGCGGTGTATTCAATCCTTGGTGCATGCTTCTCAGTGCAGAGATGCAAATTGCAGGCTTCCATCATGCCAGAAAATGAAGAGAGTCTTGTCCCATACAAAGTCCTGCAAAAAGAAGAATAATGGTGGATGTGCAATATGTAAACAACTCATTGCTCTTTGCTGTTACCATGCAAGAAATTGCAAAGAGCAAAGATGTGTCGTTCCCTACTGCTTTAACATTAAACAAAAATTACGGCAACAAGAGATGCAACAGAGGTTCCAGCAGCAGCAGTTAATGAAGAGAAGAATGCAACAGATGAATGCACGGATGGTTGGTGTGACAGCCAATCCATCCATGCCTCAGCCATCTACTCCAGTTCCTCCACCTGTTCAGAGCCCCATCCACAATACTCAGCCGGGGATCAAACCAGCCACTCAAGCACCACCACCACCAAATGTTATGAAGGCCATTGCTCAGGTATGTTATACTAATTTATTTTATATAAAATGCAGTAATGGATTATTGCAATATATATATATATATATATATATATATATATATATGCAATTGACGATCACAAAACACTGATCATTTTATGCGGAAAATCCACAGAGAAAAATGAAAGGAGGTAACGTTTCGACTTTGTTAAAGCCTTTGTCAAACCAGACTGTCTGGTTTGACAAAGGCTTTAACAAAGTCGAAACGTTACCTCCTTTCATTTTTCTCTGTGGATTTTCCGCATATATATATATATATATATATATATATATATATATATATATATATATATATATATATATATATATATATATATATATAGAATTAGATCCATAATATATAATATATCTAATATATTAGATCCATATATATATATAGAATTAGATCCATAACCTTCAGGCATTTGTCTTGTATGTCTTGTAACCTTTAAATACACAATAAAGCATATATATATATATATATATATATATATATATATATATATATATATATATATATATATATATATATATATATATATATATATATATATATATATATATATATATATATATATATATATATATATATATATATATATATATATATTAGGGGTACCACCTCTGGTGCAATTGCAGGGACCCACATCCTCGAAGAAGAAAACAAAGAGCATTCAGAGAAGATCTTGTGGATTCTCACTGAATACTTAATTCTTTTCTTCTCCTACCACCCCTATTATTTTTTTGTATGTTTTGTTTTATTTTATTGCAATGCTACAGTTTACAGAGAACACACACACACACACACACAAATATATAACAATTAAACAATCAGCGTTCGAAGACCTCGTCCAGCTCCTCGGAGGTTGGGTGCGTACCCAGGATACAGCACGCATTTCCCCTCTGCACTGCGACACTGAGGCGCTGGAATAGGAAACTGGCTGCTCGTGGGTCTCTAGTTTTCCCAATGAGTTCCTCACCAACCTCCTTTAAAAACTTGAGTGCACATTTACCCCAGGCGCCCAGAGTCTCTGAGCCTATCGGCACGAACCTGTAACAACGTTCTAGGTTTCTGTACTTGTGGATTTTCTGGGTCTCCCTGAAGGTGGCTGCCCCACCTCCCTCCGCTGAGCTGTAACGTAAATAGGTATCAGCCAATGTAGATGCACAGGTGTAATCCCATACGACCTGTTTACCTTCCCTCCATGGCTGCAGGGTGACTCCATCTGGGCGTTTTTGGCTGTTGTCAGGTCTGCACAGCTGGGGTTCCCTTTGTGCTGGACACCCAGCTGTAGCCAAACTTCTCTTGATGATGTCATTGACTGCCTCGTGTCTGGCAATCTTTCCCTGTGTCTTACGACAGATGAGACCATGGCTGCCGTATTGGTCTGCCCGTGCCTGGCCGCAAATACACCGGTGCTCGGTGGAGATAGGGGCGGCAAGGCGCAGAGCAACACCAATACTTAGGGCCCGATGATCCAGGCGGGTGCCCAAGGCGGAATTAGGGACTGCCAACAGGAAGTCCCCAGCATGGGGGGCTTGCACAGCTAGGAGACGCGCTCTGTCCTTCTGAGAAGCTACGTCCAGCAATGCTTTGGCGATGTTCTCCACTATAGGGCTATCCCATTTGGCCTGTTTACCGTCGTTTGGACAAGTTGGTCGGGTGTGTGAATTGGCGAGTGTGTCCCACCGACCAGCTCCTTCCACAAATTTGGGATCACGAATCCCAATGGAGTTCCTTAGGTATTCTGGTAGTATTTCCTTCACTAATTCACTTGTAGCACTGGTCGAGGATAAGAATGCCGGCAATGCTAACTGTGTCGCCTTGCGAATACCTATACCCCTGAGTCTAACTGGGAGCGTTGCTTGGTCCCACTGGTCATCTTGCAGGGAGAGGTTTAACACTTTCATAGTTATTGTCTTTAGGAGTATATATATATATATAATATATAATATATAAATGTATATATTTACACACACACAGTATATATTTAGCCAGGAATTACTGATGTTATAATATATTCTATTTAAACAGTGGCTGAAATTAATCACTCTGTAAAATAATGGTTTAATTATATTTTTTGCTTATTAAACATACAGTAAAATCTGTTGACTTATATCAGCCTTTGATTGTCAGGTTCAGGAGGAAGCTGCGAGACAAACTGGGCCTGCTACTGCTGTGAGCTATGGGAAGGGTAATCCTGGTAATGCTGCAGTCAGTCAAGCACCCATGATGCCCCCTCCCATAGCCCCACAGCAGCAGGTCCGCCCACAGATACCTACCAATGCCATGGCACAAATGGCTAACATGGGTCCTCAGGTCTCACAAATGAATCCCATGGGTAAACCTAATGCTGTTATGCAGCAGCAACAGCAACAACAGCAGCAGCAGCAGCAACAACAAAACCGAGTTTTACCAGGAATGGAGCAATTATGGAACAGGTATGATAGTTTTTGGTTCATATTTTTTTTTCTTGTGGTTGACAACATATTTGCCCAAATATAAGCCATCCCCAGTTCTTTGCTGCAGAGTGAGTTTTGGACATTTTGTGCAAAAATGCTCTGTCCTCAATTCTTTGTTGCACTCTAATGTTGTTCAATTACTTTAAAACCTTGCATTAAAATTTTATTTTGTTTTGATATTACTCCTAATCCAACCCATTCTCCTAATAGTACATCGCATTTTGACATACGGTTTTCCTAAGGCCAAAAACTGATGGAGTAAAATGATAGTATCTCGCAAAATATAAGTGAGTTTTTGTTTTCTGTTCATTGGTCCTTGGGTAGGTTAGATTCAGGCAATTTTGTACAACAGTTTAGTGACGTTGAGAATATTCGGGAGAAGAGGCTGCTTAATCATAGGAGATACCTACAATATATGCCGAAGTAAAAGCTAGTAATTTTGACAATACATTACCCTTAAGAATTTCAATCTGCAGATTTGCCATTACTGAACAGGATATGCATTTTGTATAAAGCAAGCATAGATATGTAGTGTAAAAAATAGTTTTAGCATTTTTATTAAATCTTTGGTAATCCTTTAGTTGCGCAAGACATCATATGATGTGTTGAGTGACTTGCAGTAACTTGCACTCGGCATCATATGATGTTTTGGAGTACTGCTCAAGATTTAAGCGGCCTGCGGATACACGGGGTTCACCACACCTTCATCAGGGCTCTTGTAAACAGACGCTATTTTTAAAAAAAGTCGTGGGCCAAATTCCGGGGTATGAGGGGCCTCAGTATTGAGTGAGCTACCAAGCCTGATGTATGCAGCATGAGCTCACAGCACTGCTGTTCAGCTTGTGACCACAGCATCGCCTTAAAAATGCCATAATATACATGTTCTTGATATTATTACAGAAGACCCCTGACTGTGATAAAACTGACCAGGGTTCTGATAATAGTAGGATTGTGGTGATATTTAACGCTGTGCTCCATGGAGGGAGGAGTAATGCTGTGGGAGGGGAGGGTAGTGGCGTCGTCTTCTGACTGTGTGTGGCCACCTTTTATTGACTGTACTCACCATACCAGCTTAGTGGTTCGCTATGGTGAACACAAATGTAGATACTTATATATAACGTGTGAATAGAGTGTAATAACAGCAATAGGAGTAGGTTGGGAGCCGTTATTTTGGTGAGGAAGGTGCGTCATCTGCACGACTTATGTTTACTGGTGACCACTATGGTCTTTGGGCACCATACCAGTTTAGTTGTACAAGTATGGTGAATAAAACAGGTAGATACGTATATATAATGTGTGTATGTAGCGTAATAACACCACAAACAGTATTGTTGGAGGAGAAATATTAGTGAGTGGCCTTGAGGGCAGCCGCCACCAGCTGACTGAAGACGCCTGGGGCATGCTGAGTAGGCTAATGAGATCCCCGCCCTATAGGGCAATTGATGGCACTACGATTTTTTTATTATTTTCCCTGATTCGTGAACACAAATTAACAGGTTAGGAAAGACCAATATTTTTTTTTTTTTTTTTCAAAATGACAGCCGCCTGTGCGGATAGCAGGATATTAGACCCCGAGCATGTTAACGGGCTTAAATTCCATTTGCAAGTGGTGTCCATAGACTTATTTTATCCAGGTCTTCCTTGAAGGGGCATGACATATCATCTAAGGTTCTTAGCCTTCCTATTATCTTAGCATCATCAGCAAACAATGTGTTCATATAATTCTGTAAAATTCTGTCACTCCATTGTGATATTTCTCCAGTCCGATACATTTGCTCTGAATACTGACCTCACTTTTCTATCAGTCAGAAATTTTTTCATCCATGTGTAGAAGCTACCTGTCACCCTTTCCTTCAATATTTCCCAGTTTCCAGAACATCACCTTCTAATGGGGAACTCTGTCGCAAAGCTTTTTGAGGCTCCAGATAGATGCACGTCAAACCCAACCATCTCTCTTCCTGTATCTCTGTTGCTCGATCATAGAAACGTGAGTAAAATTCGATACTACAGGATCTTCCAGATCGAAAACCATACTGTCTGTCTGCAAGATTAGTATCATTTCTCTCCAGGTGTTTTACCCATTTTCAGTTTATTTAGTAATGTATAATGGGTTAGTAATAGTAGTGTGGATAGTGTGTGTGGTTGTGATTGTGTGCAAGATCGAGCCGTTAGGTCTTGGACCAGGCGGACAGTGTGGTTTTCGTAAAGGAAGATACCTGTGTAAC
>WNGS01163002.1:10805678-10878292 GCA_020271785.1 Procambarus virginalis | reverse complement strand
TATGAGTAGCTACGTCTTTGTGCCTTTACTCACACATATAAGCTTAGATGTACATTTATAGTGAACAAAACAGTAAATACTTATATATATAATGTCTGTATATAAAAGCAAAAACAGTATGGTGGGAGGAGAATGGTGGCAAGTCAGTGAGGTGAGGGAGGGAGGGAGTGGCAGCAAGTGGCAGCTGCACTCAGCATACCAACTTAGTGGTTCGTTATGTGAACACGAATGTAAAACTTATATATAATGTCTGCATATAGTGAATAAAAGGAAAAACAGTATAGTGGGAGGAGAATGTGGGTTGAGTCAGTGATTGAGGGAGGAGAAGGTAGCAGCCGTGGCAGCTGCCACTGCCACAATCTACTTAGTTTTTGTGTTAGAGCTTACAAGAAAGAGATCGATGGGTTTACTTCATTTATCTGGACCTAAAAAAATTTTTGATAATTCCCATACATTAGATTGGTCTGAAAGTTGGAACTTTCTGGAGGCTGTGAATGGAAGATTTCTGACATGGGTGAAAGAATTATCTGACAAAAATGAGGACAGTAATCAAGAAACAATGAATCCAACTAATGCCAAGCTACTAGAGAAGATAAAAAACTTGGACGATTGATATGTCCTTCAAGATGACCTAGACAGAATAAGTGTATGGAGTGCCACATGGCAAGTGATATCGAATGTGAATAAATGCCATGTTATGAAATGTGAAATAGGTGAAAATAGGCCACACATACAACTTGCAAATTAGATGGAAAGACCACTACACCACAGTCTCCGTGGTGTAGTGGTAAGACACTCGCCTGGCGTTCCACGAGCGCTATGTCATGGGTTCGTATCCTGGCCGGGGAGGATTTACTGGGCGCAATTCCTTAACTGTAGCCTCTGTTTAACGCAACAGTAAAATGTGTACTTGGATGAAAAAATGATTCTTCGCGGCGGGGATCGTATTCCAGGGACCTGCCCGAAACGCTACGAGTACTAGTGGCTGTACAAGAATGTAACAACTCTTGTATATATCTCAAAAAAAAAAAGAACTAACAAAGAAAGAAATCAAGGGGCAGTTCTGGATAGTAGGATGTTAAGAGAGGAACACACACTCAACATTTTGTGAGGAGCATATGTTACACTTTCCAACTTCAGAATTTTGCTTTAAAATATATGGAATGGTGAAATAATAAAGAAACAACACCAAAATTGGAAAATGCTATGGTAGAAGCAGCCTATATCTAAAGAAAAGCACATCAGTAAGCTAGAAAAGATGTAAAGGCATGCTACAAAATGGCTTCCAGAACTGAAAAACTGTAGCCCAACGAAGAGAGACTAGATGTGTTAAATACCTGTATGCGAAAGCTAGAAGATAGAAAAAAGAAAAGGTAATAATCACTACATACAAACCAATAACAGGAATTGACAAAATTGGTAAAGAGGAATTCTTGAAAC
The DNA here is from genome assembly GCA_020271785.1 of Procambarus virginalis. Classification (NCBI taxonomy): domain Eukaryota; kingdom Metazoa; phylum Arthropoda; class Malacostraca; order Decapoda; family Cambaridae; genus Procambarus; species Procambarus virginalis. The sequence continues at coordinate 10,876,852 of WNGS01163002.1, read as the reverse complement.
CTGCAACTTCAAGAACAAGAAATTAGGTCTAAGGAAACAAAGGTTTTTTTTTTTTTTTTTTTTTTTTTTTTTTGCAAACTGAGTTGTAGCTGGTTGGAATAAGTTTAGCAAGAAGGCAGTGGATGCCAAATCCGTCAGTAGTTTCAGAGCATTACATGACAAAGAATACTGGGAAGATGGGGACAGCAAAAGCGTAGCCCTCGTCCTGTAACTACACTTGTTGGTAATTACAGAAGACTAAGACAGGAATATGATAGAAATAATATGGCAACCATTGATATAATACAGAGCTGTTTCAGTTGCCTGCAGGAATGGATCCAAACTTTTAATCATTGGAGACTTCAACCATGGAAAGATATACTGGGAGAACAGAAAACTACACGGAGAGCTAAACCATTGGATGTGGCAACATGAAACTATCAAGAGTCAGCATGTCAAGCAACCCACAAGAATAAGAGGTAACGACGAACCACCAACATTCAACTTGATATTCACCCAGAAAGAGTCAGACATAAGGGAAGTAAAATTAGTAGCCCTCATGAGACAGTGACCACAGTGTATTGACATTTGAGTATCTGGTGGAAGTAGGAATAACCTATCTAAAGAAGGGACCAGAAAGGAAAGGGCTGGCTTACCAAAGAGGAAACTATGATAAGATGAAGTAATTCCTAATGGGAATACCTTGTGGAACAGACCCCAGAAAATAGATTGTACAAGATATGATTGATTACATCACCCAAAAGAACCAGGAAGCAGCTGACAAGTTTATTCTGGCCTAAAGAAGAAAATTAAAAGCAACAGAGGAGTCCATGGTTCAATCAGGCATGTAAGGAAGCTAAGCAATTCAGTACAAAAACATAAAGAAACAACAGAAGTAACAGAACACAGGAGAGCAGTTGGAATTACCAGAGGGCCATGAATGAGTACCTCAGTGTGAGGAGAGAAGCTGAGAGACAGTGTGAAAACTACATAATAAGTAAAGCCTAGACTCAGCCAGACCTGCTCCACAGCCACATTAGAAGGAAAACAGCAGTGAAGAAACAGATGATGAAACTGAGAAAAGGGGAGAACAGATACATATAGAATGGCAATGTGGCATGTGAAGAACTCAACAAGCAATTTCTGGAGGTCTTCACAATAGAGCAAGGAGAAGTCCCAGTACTGAGAGAGGTGATGGTAAATTAAGCAAGCTTGGAAGAATTTGAGCGTACTAGAGATGAGGTTAAAAGGAATCTGTTTGAGCTGAACGTGACAAAGGCTATAAGGCCTGACAGAATCTCATCGTGGATAGTAAAAGTGTGCAGAAGCACTGTGTGCGCCACTCTATGGTATATAATAGTCACTGGAAAGTTGGAAGACATCTAATGTAGTCCCAATATACATAAAAGAGTGAAAGGCAAGAGGCTTTTAACACTTTAGCGCTTTCGGCGAAGCGTAAAAAAACTTACCCTATGTGCTTTCGGCGTATCGGGCGCTTAAGAGGTAAGACTGAAAAGTGTATACTCTTTTTACTGTCCTGACACTAATTGTAGGCCTATGTATTTAAATTTGGTATCACTGTGTTCACAATAGAATTGTCTATAAGAACATACATATAAAATGCTGCCAAAGCAGAAGGAATATCAACACCAAATAACAAACTATTGACATCACTTGCCGAGAGCGCCAAACAGCAACAAAATGTTTCCACTCTCTTAATAATTGTGAAGACCACATTTATCCTACATCGTTGTTTATGGTATCATTGGAACCGCAATAAAATTCTCTATACGGACATATGCATATGAATATAGAATCAATGTCGCAACCGACCCAGACGAGTGTGGGAAGTGGCGCAAGTGTTACCCGCGGCGGCATATCGGCTAAAAAGCATCGAAAAGTGTATATTCAATTCACTGTCCTGACATTATTTATGGATGTACTTATTTAATTCTTGTACCAATGTGTTCGCAATAGATTGTTCTAGAAGAACATAAGTATAAACCGTCACATAAAGATGCGTTCGACATGCAACAAATATAAAAACTATGTCGATCATACTCGTCGTGTCAATAATACAATTGTCTCACCACGATGATTCACTGCCAGGCCGTTTTCTTTCATAAGCTCTTAGGTTATTAGAAAAAACGTAAATTTCATGGCGAACATTTTGAGACTATCCAAAATAAAATCTAATAATAAATAAAATTTATACAATTATTTAACCGTTCGATGCAAGGACTCGTCCGGCGGGCAGAATCAGGAGAAAAGATTGGACTCTAACGCTCGTCGGCAAGGCACGAAAGTGTAAATGTAAAGTGCTCATAGGCCATTGCTCCCTGCACCTCTCTGAAGGGGGCAACCAGGTTCTGGCAAGTGGTTTCTGGTAGGCATAAAACTCCAGTAATTGATGACCCCAAAATAATACTGTACAGTATATAGCACATAGCACTTCGGATAGCTTCAGGGAGTCTCCGGGGCTCACCCAGAAAAATGGCATTTCATTTTATTCAACACTTTTTTTTTTATGTTCTGTTACCCAGCTATTTATAATGCTGTCCACACTTGTCGGCTAAATAGTTGGTTGGGCATTACAGATAAACTGCATACAATTAAATGTGGCTTCTCCCAATGGCCTTCCTCCTGCCACTGTAATAGACAGTAGGAATAAAAAATAAATTAAACAAATTATTTTTTCTATTTCTAAAAAAAATCTATTTTTGTTTTCAAATTATTTTAAAGTAAGTTTCCTGATCATTGGAAACTACAAAAAAAATTGTATGTAGCTGGCTTTGGTTGTGGTGTAGAGAGGAAAATCACAATGTCGTCATTAATTCACACACTGACAGATGAGGCACTAAACGTCACCTGGGCCAGGCGGGTGGCAGGAGTTGCCAAAAATATATTTATACTCGTTTATTTCAGTGTCACTGACGTTTTTCATTGACTTTTTGCAGTTACATTATGCAATAATATGTAATTTGAAAAATATCTGTAATAAATTGTGCAGAACATCAATCCTCTCAAAAACATTCACGGTACTAATATGCACATAATATATTCTTTGGACAATAAAACATTCTGGTTTTGCTATTATTATGCTATATACACACTTGTTATATTTATAACAATCTGCTAGTTGATGCACTTCTTGGAACCACTAAGCAATGCATGGTGAGAGTTATAATCTTGTAACCCATGATACCAAGGTCAGCCTAGCACCACACATCTTGCACCAAGTTGTAAATACACTCAGTGAACATATTTCATTTTTTTCATATTTTTGTTTTTATTCCCACGTGCAATTGTGCATTGGGCTCTTGATAATGTTGCTTGCATCACAGAACACGTAGATCATAGGTATGCACAGTGACTTATTAATTTGCACAAAAACATTAAATTCTTTGAACAATAAAACATACAGCTTTTGCTATTATTACCATGTATCCACATGTTACATAAAACAAACTACATGTTTATGCACCATTTGGGCCTACTTAAGCAGGCCTGGTGAAAATGATAATTCCTAACCACAGTCCAAGATCAGCCTTGCACTAAAATCTTGCACAGTTTGTAAGTACGTGCATTGAACATATTTTATTTTATTGGTACAGTATTTTTTATTGATATTGCACTTTCTTGGGGAGCCTCTTTAGCTTCCCGGAGCTATCGGGCTAATATGAGATACATTAGACCAGGGCACTAGTCAAAGAAGTTTAGCCTACCGGGAACCTTGAGCCAGAACCTGGCCTCCCCTTCAGAGAGGCACAGGGAGAACCCCCCCTGTGGTTAGGGTTTTCCTTATCTGCCATTGACCAGGGTTAGGCACCCAAGAAGGTGGGCATAACAAAACAGACCCCTCCACAAGTTAAGAAAATTTCAACTGAACAGAGGCAGAATTCCCCCAAATCCCAAAGAAACAAGCAAACACGCAAATGTCACACCTCACCATGCCGGCCGGCCGAGTGGACAGCACGTTGGACTTGTGATTCTGGGCTCCTGGGTTCGATCCCAGGCGCCGGCGAGAAACAATGGGCAGAGTTTCTTTCACCCTATGCCCCCTGTTACCTAGCAGTAAAATAGGTACCTGGGTGTTAGTCAGCTGTCACGGGCTGCTTCCTGGGGGTGGAGGCCTGGTCGAGGACCGGGCCACGGGGACACTAAAAGGCCCTGAAATCATCTCAAGATAACCATGCTGTTTGTTTTAATTTGGGTGACGTTTGGGTGTGTTAACTCCATTAATTAACTCCAACTGTTAATAACTCCTGTTCATTGGCTAATGCGATCCGGGGCAGTTGTCAGCTCTGGCATCGGTTTTCTGGCAGTGTTTTGCCTTAATGGTTTCCCAACTGAAAGTTTCGTCTCAGCGACAGTATGCAGTTTCCTGGCATTCTTTCCACCATTTTCTCTCTCTTTGTAGGTTGTATTCTATTTGTGATCGAGTTGTCTTGTCCTTTCTTGGCTTTATCAGAACCGTCACTTGATGGCTAATACTGTCGCCTCGCATGGTGTGACACTGGCGAAGCCACTCTTGCTTGCGTTCGGGGTGGATGTCACTACTGCCTCGTTCTGGGGTGGATGTCACTACTGTCCCTCTTTTACTTATCCTTAGTTATGTAGCTCTAGAGAGCCGACGGGGCTTCCCACAGAAAACCAGTGTTGAATGCAATGAAACGCCATTTTCTGGATGAGTCCCGGAGGCTTCCTGGTACCTCCCTCCCTCCATCCGGTTGGCAGTTTCATTTTCCTTTTGATGCTTAGATTCAAAACTGGGATTGAGTAGCTGGTGCAGTGGGTCCGGGATTCCTCCCTCCCCCTTCCCCATGGGGGGGGGGAGCTGTGCAGATGCAGTGGGTCCAAGGCTCTTCCCCCCCTTCCCCTACCTAGGGGGGTGGAGCTGCGCAGAGAGCGATGTGACCGCATGGGGTGATATTTGCATGTTTCCTTGGGAATTGAGGGAGTTCTATCTCTTTGTTCAGCATTTGGCTGCATTTTTCGTATCCTATGGGGTCTGTTTTGTTATGCCTACCTTTCTGGGTGCCTAACCCCAGTCAATTGCAGATAAGGTTAACCCCCAACCATAGGGGGGGGGGGGGTTTCCAGGGCCATTGCTCTCTGTGCCTCTCCGAGGGGGTCATGTTCTGGCTAGTGGTCTCCAGTGGGCAGAACTCCATTGACTATTGCCCTGGTCTAAACATTGTATAATTAGTCCAATAGTTCCAGGGAGCTTCCAGGGCTCACCCAGAAAGTGGCGTTTTGTTACATTCAATGCTGCTTTTTTTTTTTTCAAGTGCAATGCTGCATTGGTCTGTCAGTTATGTTATTTGTATCACAAAACATGTAGCTCGTAGGTATACACAGATTTATTTGTGGCACTATTTCGTGCACAGTAATATATTCTTTGATCAATAAAACATAAGTTTTGCTATTACACTATATACACCCATCATATGTATCTACAATTTTATGCACTGTAACAAACCATTAAGCCATTTTGGTGGGTGGGGTAAGGACCGAATAGAGCCACATGCTACAAGCAGCTGACATCACCTGATGCAGCAAAATGCCTTTAGTGCACTTAAGTATACTACGCACATCACTCAGTATAGCCACAACACTGCAAATATTATCAGATTCCTGTCATTAAATCATGAATACTGGTATGAATAATTTTTCACGAGTCATTTTCTAAAGGAACATGAGGTCCTGTTGAATGATGCATAGATGCATAAAACTGCTGCTGCGTGGTGCCTCCCACTGTGAACAGTGGGCACAATGATGCTGTAGGCACAAGATGCACATCCCCCTACCTCCTCGTCCCATCCCAAATCCTTATCCTGACCCTTCCCAGTGCTATATAGTCACAATGGCTTGGCACTTTCCCCTGATAATTTAAAAAAAAGTTTACAGTGATCCTGTGAGCTGATGCAGTATGTGTTATCCATGGTCACCGTCTCAATAATGAGACTTACACACCCATTTGCAAGAAGGCATCTGTTTCTGGAAACCTGAGGAAGTGGATGTGAACCCCATGTACCCACAGGTGGTTTATATCTTGGGCTATACCTGAAAGGGTCCCTGGTCACTTTGTGCTCCATCAATGAAGTGACCTTAGTTGTTGTGTGCCGTTGAAGGGTTAATCGAGTAACACCCTGCTTTTTATTGTTCAAACTGCTTTGTCCTGCTTATAGTTCTGCACCTCTTTATAGAATGCCTTGATTTTCAGGATGATGATAGATCTTATTTTCTCAATGTCTCTTTCAGTCATTTGTCACTTAATAAGTAATATTCCCTGCTTGGTGCCTTTTCTGGGGGGAACAGCTTCTGCTTCCCGAAGCTATCCAGGCTGATATGTATCTATTAGCTTTCTGGCATCAGTCAAAGTGAATTAACAACAGAACTACCCCAGTTCTTGCCTACTGGGGACCACGAGCCAGAACCTGGCTCCCTCAGAGAGACACGAGAGAGGTTTCTATAGGACATAGCAATGGCCTATAGAAACCCCCATGTGGTTGGGAGCATTATATGTCTGCCATCGACCGGGTCTGGGATCCAGAAAGGTAGGCACCCCAAAACAAACCCCTATTCTGGTGAAAATATTGCTACCGAAAGCCGAATGAGTGGACAGAATCCCCCAAATGAAAATTAGCAAACGAGCATGACGTCATGATGTTGCCGCATCACTGTCTGTGAAACCCACCCCCCACCCCATGAGAGGGGGGAAGGAGGGACCCCAGACCCTTGTGCCAGCGATCCAACTGGCAGTTCTTGGCTTATGTGATACTGGCAGGTCATGTGCCTCTGGCTCCTGCTTTGATTTCAGTTACTGTGCCTTGTGGCGTGGCCTGTCTCTACGGATGGTGTGGGAGCCAGGAGTAATATTCTATGGTACTCGGGCTGCATGCGTTTAGGGTTTCCTTCCCTAGGTGCTCTGTAAGTACTGTACTGCCCTTGGGGCTTGGGGCCACCTTCCACAAGTCACCTTGGGACCTACCTCTGCTGTGTCTTTTACTGCTCGGTACCTGTCTGGCCTTGGTGTCAGCTGGGGTTTTTGTTGCCCTTGTTTGCCTTTAGGTAGGTGGTACAGTAGGTTTCATCACTGATAAGGGCGCAGGGTACTGCACAGCTAGTTATCACCTATTATAGTGGCCGGCTCTGTTCCGCCTGGGTATGTTGTCCTCTTGCGGGGTTTTTCTTTTCTTGCCTGGTGGGGGGTCTGCCTTTGGTTGATTGCCCCCTTTTCTACAATTGAGGTCTTTCTATATCCATCTCTGTGTTCTTGGTGGTACCCTCTGCTAGGCCCCCGTGTGGACACGTCCTGGGAGTTCAGCTTTTAGAAGTTTGCTCGGTAGTTTTGGGCACCGATTCGCAGTGCCCTGCCTGGGCTTTCCTTAGCATGATACCAAGGCTAAGGGTCCTGGAAAACCCCGCGGGGGCTCCGTGGTCTGAAGGATGTGACCATTGAGTCCTCTCTCGCTTTGTGCGAGGTTGATGGTTGCTCTGTCCAGCAATCTGTCGAGGTTGATGGTTGCTCTGTCAGGGTGACAATCACCAGTTGTGCCTCCGCCATGCGCGTCTCAAGTCAGTGATTCTTTTGACCTGGAGTCATGCGACGTTTGTTCTTTGTAGGTGGTCCAGTTCACCCAAGCTACTGAACATGACACGAGGGTGCAGGCAGCAGAAGTGTTACGTGCTCGGTTTAGGTTGCTGCAATACAATAGGTTTGTTGCTTTCCCGGATGCCCTGAGACTGCCCCGTTTGCTGGGGGTTCAGGGTTCTTCCCGTCGTGGTAGGCCTTCCATTTGGCTTGAATCTGGCGCCTCGCGTTTTCTCACACATTACTCAAGTCGTAGTGGCCCACCTGCGTCTGTTAAGTGTTCGGGTTCTGGCCTACCTCGACGACAGGCTGGGTTAAGCTCCCAGTCAGTCCGCGTGTCTGTTCGCCAGGGTTTTGGTTCTTTCCCAGCTCGCCGAATATGGGTTCTTGGTGAACTGGCGAAAGTACCATCTGGTTCCTTCTCAGGTTCGGTCTTGGCTGGGTCTTGTGTGGGACACTCAAACCGCTTCCTTGTCTCTTCCTCCGGCAGCGCTGCTTCGTCTGTTCCTGAGCGGCTCCCGAGTCATGCGGAGGCGATTCAAGGGGTGTACTGGAGCCTGAACCTTGCCATGATGGTCTACCCACCAGGTCTGGTGTGGCTTCGTCAACTTTTCTGGTTCCTTTAGGGATGTTGTTTCCACTTCTTGCGACCGCTGAGTTCAGCCTCCAGGACGTTTTGCATCAGTTGCTGCATCACTGTCTTCCTCTTCGGGTTTTTCAGGGTTCACTGCCATGGCGCCTACCCGAGCCCTCACTCGATGTGTTCGCAGACGCATAGTCTCTTGGCTGGGGCTTTGTGACCAGTGCTCCCCAAGTCGGTCAGGTACGGTGGGGGTCCGTCCTTTCGTCAGGCTCAGAGCACGGTGCTGGAGTTTGCGGCTGTGTGGATGTCGCTCCGGAGGATTCGGGTCGCTCGTAGATCGACTATCCAGCACCATTCGGACTGTTTCCCAGCAGTTCATTGCTTGAACCAAGGGGGTTCAATGCAGTCCTTGGCTCTTTGGGGCTGGTCGTTTCGGGTGACTCATCTGCTGAGTTCTCGGGGTTTGGCTCTCCTGGTAGTTCACATTCGGGGGGTGTCCAGTGTCCTGGCAGACGGCCTGTCCTGGTTCATTCCCCTGCCCACGGAATGGATGGTCGATGTCGACTCATTCAGTTGGCTCTGCCAGCCGTTCAGATCTCCGGAAGTAGATCTCTTTGTGTCAGCGTGGTCTAGGCATCTCCCGGTATATGTGGAGCCCTTACCCGACTGCGAGGTCATCGGAGTCGACACCTTAAGGCAGGACTGGGCGAGGTGGGGTTCCCTGCACCTCTTTTTCCCGGTTCAGCTGTTGCTCCAGGTCCTGGCTCACTTGGAGACTTACCAGGGGAGAGCTGTCCTTCTGGCTCCTTGGTGGCCAGCCCAGCCTTGGTTTCAGGCACTGCTTGCTCGGTGTCTGAACCCAAGGGTCTTCCTGCGGCTCTGCCTCTTTCAGCAGATCTGTTCAGCCTGGTACGAGACTGGTTCATTCGTTCTCCTCGAGTCTTTGCATCAGGAGTTCTGACTTTAGTCTCCCATTACTTCCGTGGGGCACAGGTGGCTTCACTGTTGGTCTGCCACCTGTGTGCTTCGTCTCGGTGGCAGTATGAATTTTCCTGGCAGTCCTTCTGTTTTTTTTTTTTTTATCACTGAGTAGGTGTACTTCGGTCTCTGATAGGGTTGTCTTGTCCTTCCTTTCGTGGTTATTCCAGGACTGTCATCTTATGCCAAATACTGTTGCCTCGTATCATGCAGCGCTGGCAGACCCACTGCTGCTTGCATTCGGTATTGATGTTACTTCCGCTCCGTTCCGCAAGCTGTCTTGGGGGTTGTTTCACCTTCGGCCTGCTCGTGCATCTCCTGAGCGTCCTGGTCGTTGGGCCGGGTGCTCTCTTTTCTCCCTTCTCCTCGGTTTGTCATGGCCCCTTCGATTCAGGATTGTTTTTCTACGGATTTTTTACTGTTGGCATTGACCTCTGAGGGTCGGGTCAGGGAGCTTCATGCTCTCCTCTGGTGCAGGGGTTTTTCTGCTAGTTTGGTCTTGGTGGTAGGTTTGTTAGTTTGCAGCCGTCACCTTTTCTGGCGATGCTTGGGTCTGCTGCTTTTCGGAGGGGGTCCTTGGGTTGTTGATGCTTGGTTTGTCAGGCCAGGAGTGCATCGTGTGTTGTGTTAGGTTGCGGCTCTCTGCTGTAATTGTGCGTCATGGGCTCTGTGACCGTGGACGTACTTTGGATTGCCCGGGTTCCTTTCCTGTTTCTTCCTGTTCCAGGGTTCAAGTCGCCTAGGTCATCTGCAGGGTTCTTCAGTTTTGCCAGTTGTCTTGATTTTGAGTTAAGGATGTATGGCGTCCACCTCCTTGGTCATTCCCTGTTTTTACATATCTTTGGTGAGGTAGCTCCAGGGAGCTGATAGGACTCCCTCCAGAAAACCAGAAATGAATGTAATGAAATGCCATTTTCTGGGTGAGACCCGGAGGCTCCCCAGCCTCCATCCCGCGTTCCGGTTGGTGGTGTTTTCACGTGTTTTTGACATCCAGCCTAGAACTGCTGGTTGGATCGGCTGTGCGAGGGTCTGGGGCTCTCCCTTTTCCTTCCTGGGAGGGGGGGGTTGTGCAGACAGCAGTGCAGCAATGTGATGACGTCTAGCTCGTTTGCTAATTTTCGTTTGGGGAGTTTTGTCCACTCGTTCGGCTTTCGTTAGCAATATTTTCACCAGAATAGGGGTTTCTGGGTGCCAGATCCGGTCGATGGCAGACATTGAATGCTCCCAGCCACACAGGAGTTTCTATAAGCCATTGTTCCTCATGCCTCTCTGAGGGGGCCAAGTCCTGGCTCGTGGTCCCCAGTAGGCAAGAACTCCATGCACTTTGACTGATGCCAGAAAACTAATAGATACATATGAGCCTGGATAGCTGATAATAATATTCTACAGATGATTCATTCTTTTACAGGTCTTGTGTCCAACCAAGTCTTTTTCTGATCAACTTGACTTGACTTTACTTTGTTTTTGGTGGCTCCTCTTGCAGGGTGTGTCATAGAGTTTTCAGTCCCTGTCAGCCATTCTTACTGTCATTGGCTTTCCTCCTGTCAAGGCTTTGTCCTAGCATGGCTGTCATTTGCTTCTGATCTATCCTTGCTGTTAGGTCTTTTGTTCCTATTGGACTCTTAAGCTGTCTGTGTTCTCTATTCTAGGCATTAGCATTATTTTCTGCACTATCATTCAGGTAAGGCCATTCAGTAATTCCCTTGTTAGTCACATCCTTCTCCACATTTGTCCTACTCAAACTTCCCGTCACATGGTGTTTGGTGGCAAGCTTACTGAATATCTGTTTTTTTTACTTTTCCATGCAGCTCATCAAATATTTATGTTTTCAGCCTTGTACACTACTTAACAGTTAGCAGAGCATTTCTTGATAAACTCTTCTGAGGCTGAGTAGCACTTGTAGAGAGTTTTGTGTTCAGGTGAATGATAATTCTTGATGTCATTCTGGTCTTTACAGAATGATCTTCAGTGTTTCCTTTATCCACTCACTGTCACCGAGTAGAAGTTGAAGAGCTATCCTCTTGTGATGGAGTTAAGGTCATCATTGCTTTTGTCTCATTTGTCCTTTAGAAAAGCAGGTGATTGCATAGGGAAGCAACCGAGTGTGCAATACAGAAAAGAGCTTATAACAATATAATGTACAGTACATCAGAACAGCAGGAACTACAGAAGGCATATTGGGCTATGTTCCAAAATAAATATATATATATATATATATATATAATATTTATTTATTTATTTATTTATTTTGGGCTATAGCTCCAATTTATACCCAACCCTACACTTGTATATTTGTCTAACTTGAAACAATTAAGTTACCTTACGTATATTGTTTGTTTGTTTATTGTTTGTTAAATATTTTGATGACAGATTCATTGGACAGTGAATTTGGCATGGTTCTAATAACTATTTTCCTCTATACAGTCCATATATCTGACAATTTTTGGTAAATATTCTTTTCTTGTTAACTTGGTAGGAAAACTTTAAATTAGCATAGTTTGGTTGTATTTAATTTATGGAACATTTAATACAAGTTAAAGGTACTGTTATTGCTTGGAAAGAGTTCGTTCATAACCAGCAAAAAAAATGCAGATGATACCTTCCTTTCAAAGCAATATATCATCAATTTAATATAATGTAATATTTTTCAGATACCCGAATCCAGGTCCTGGTGGAATTATTGGGCAGCAGCAACAAGGTCAAGGTGGTGGTATCAGACCAGGGATGATGACTCAACCCAACCCAATGGGCCAGCAGGGAGGACCTCCAGGCCCAGCCGTGATGGGTCCCCCTGGTCAGCCAGGGCAGCCTGGTCAGCCAGTTCAGCCTGGTGGGCAACCCCAGAGAAATGCCACACAAGCCTTACAGCAGCTTTTGCAAACTTTAAAGAATCCCTCGGGTCCGCATCAACAATCGGAGGTTTTACAGATATTAAAGACTCATCCTCAGTTAATGGCAGCTTTTATCAGACATCGCCAACTTCAGCAACAAAGTCAACAGCAACAGCAGCAGCAGCAACAACAGCAACAACAACAGCAACAACAGCAACAGCAGCAGCAACAGCAACAACAACAAAACCCACCGGGACCAGGTCAACCAGGGTTGATACCACAAGGTGCAAGTGGGATGCAGGGATCTGTACAAGGGTCAATGCAGCCGAATATGCAGCCAGGTGGAATGCAGCCTAATATACAGCCAGGGGGTATGCAAACCACTATGCAGGGGGGTATAGTGACTCAGATGGCTACCAACCAACCTATGCAGGGCCAGCCACAGCAAATGGGAGTTCCTCCAACGCAAGCCAATATGACGCATCAGCAACAATGGTACCAACAGCAAAAGCTTATGCAGTTAAGGCAGCAGCAACAACAGCAGCAGCAGCAGCAACAACAACAGCAACAACAGCAGCAGCAGCAGCAGCAACAACAGTCTCAACCAGGGGGCTTCCAACAACCTCAGGCACCAATGTATACACAGAGACGACAGTTGAGCTTCTCGCAGCAGCATAATTTCCAGGGTGGGGATGGTCAGTTTGGGCAAGGTTTTCCCCAGCAGCAGCAGCAACAACAAATGCTGATGCAGCAACAACAAATGAAGCCAGTGCCACCTTCTATGTCACCTCAGTCTGTTGCCCCGGGCATGATGCCTCCTGGGTCAGCTATGACGAACCCGTCCCCACAGCAACTGATGCAGACTGTTACGTCACCTCCACCAAGTAATTTGCCACAAACAGTGCGGTCACCTCAACCTAACCCCTCGCCTAGAAACCATGGTCCCATCCCGTCCCCGCGTATCCCGTCCCCGCGTGCGGGACCTGTACCTTCTCCACACCACCCAGCTCCAGTGCATTCTCCGCATCCTGGAAGTCAACAAGGCCCAGCGATGGGTGGTAGTGGTGCGCCAGGGGATTCCATGATGCTCTCCCAACTTGGGCCTGGAAGTGGGCATCAAACGCACCAGGGGTTGCCTCCTTTACAACCTGCCAATAACCAACAGATGGGTGGCATGGTGCCCACCTCTGAGGCAGATGTTACCCCACAAGACAAACTCTCTAAATTTGTGGAGACATTATAGTACCAGTGTGCTACTTAGCCCTTGTAGATAGTACCTTGTAAATATTTTGTAAGTAAGTCATGGATTCTCATACAGACTACAAATTGTGATTGTTATTTTTGCAGTGCTTTCTATCTGCAAAACAGGAAAGATATTATGCTTCCTTGAAGCAAACCCAGAGGAATATACTGCAGATTCTGAACTATAAACTCATGCCAATTCCTTAAAAGACAATTCACTTACCCTACGTGGGGTTTTCTAGGCTTATGAAAGACTAAAAAAGTAAACTCAGTGGTTACATAAAAAAAGATCGAAATGAAAATTTTATTACAGTAACTTTGTACAATTTTGCATTAGTCATTAATTTTGGGCAGTTGCTGTCTTGTTTATAATTTGAAGAGTGCAAATAGGTCTTTTTGCCAAGGTATTAGCTAGACACGTTTGGTGCATTCTAGCTTGCTGAACTACTAGAGCAGGATGTACTATGGGATTGTGCCTGTACATTTCTGCACAATAAGTGATAAAAGAATGTAAATGTAATGGTTTTGTTAATCCCCTGTGCCCATGAAACTCCCAAAGCTACAGACTGCAGTGCAGGCACAACCTCAACGGTGACCTCCCTATAACTTTGACATTCCCTGTAGGTAACGCACTTGCCCTGGGGAGGTTTGCTGTCTCTGCTAGTGCTGTCAGTTTGACAGTGAATGGGGAGTGGGTAATAAGGAAACGTGTTCACACGCAGCGGACTCGAGGGATAGCTGCTGCTGCTACCACCATCATCCCAAACAAACTAGTACACAGTGCCCACTGCTGACCCATTCCATGCCCGTCAACCTACTAAAGGAGAGGATAGTGAATTGGTTAGCAAGGGGGAGATGGAAGGTGTGTGGGTGAGGGAAGTTGCAGCCAGTTTTCCTCCCGTCACGACGCCTCACCCACCTGTCCTCTATACAATTCTTTAATTTATTTCTCTTTAAAAATTTGATAAGTTTGTTTTCACATTTTCCAACGCTCAACGTGATGTATGTATGTAAATTGTTGATTGTATTGTCTAACAACACCTGCTCATTGGGAGTCCCCGTTCTTGTCCTGTATAATTGTATTTTAATGGGCATAAGAAATTTTTTAACTGTCTGGTCCCCCACTTTGTTATGTTTAATGTTGACCAATGAGGAAGTGTTGAACAGAGGATTTGATTATTTTATAATAAATATATGACAAATTAGAAGATTTTACATTACCTCTTGTTTTTTTTTTCTTATAATCAATATCGTATTCAATACATCATTCCCTGCTTTTGTGAAGTAACCAGCCAGAATCTTTGCCTATTTCAGACACGTTATAATTTAATTTACAGTACAGTACCTGTATTTCATCCTTGTGTAATCAGTACGTTGTTAACCCCAGAATTTGGTATATCTCCGTAAATTGTTAATATAACAAATTAACAAAAATATTCTGTAATCAGTAGATATATATATTTTAATAATTAGTTCTTTTTAATTTTGAGTTTACAATATAGACTGTTTACATTTCATTTTGTAAACATTGAGGAATTTTCCCATTCATCTCAACTTCACTGATCTGTCTTAAATAATTCCTTCAAACCATTCATACAATATTTTGAACTCAAGACAAAAATCTAAGCACTGATTTGTGTAGAAAAGGGGAATGTTTTCTTTAACTTCAGTAAAGGAAATGTAAATAAAAGCAACAGGAAGTTCTTTTAAGAAGAAGTTGGGAACTTGTAGCAATGGGATTGATGGATGGGGTAAATGTAGAAGTTAATGATATGCATGAGAGAGTGCTTTGATGATGATGATGAATTTAGAAGTTACTAGAGAAGATTTTGAAGGTTTAATGAGTAAAGTGATGGCAGGTGCTAGTGTCAATATGATTGAATTTGGTGATGGAAGAAGTGTACAAATTTGTATGACAGCTAATATTTATGAAAGAGAGTTCTACAGTGAGGAAGCTGAAATGTGGAAAGTAGTATTTGTTGAGGTATTAGCAAAAATTATTAAATTTAACAGGAAAGGAATGGAGTGAATGTTGGTTATGTGCTATATGGCATGGAATTGTGCTAATGTAGTAGATTAGAAAAAATAGCTGTTTATAAATATAATTAATGTAATGCTAGAATTAGGGGTCACTTACCCAAGTATTCAACAGGTAAGTAATCAGAAAAGTACATGGAATTACTAACACATTAAACAGAACAATAGGGCAAATTCTGTGGTTGAGTGTGTGTATATCTGATACAGTATTTTGAATGTGAAAAGAATTTTAGGCGCTGGTCTCTTTCAGTATTGAAATTTTGTTTCATATTTGCTTCTGGAATACTGAAATAATTATTTGGAGTTAATTTGACCTGTTGATCATCGTGCCACCTAAAGGTTCACATCAGATGCAGCAGTTCTGTTTGGCTTGGCCCCATGCTACATAGCCTTCCCGGCTTGGTGCCTTCTTTTGATAATTACTTACTTGACTTGGCCTCCTTCACAGAGGTCCATCGAGCGAATGATAATTTGCCAGCCCCCCATCGTGAAAGTATTCAGAAAATCAGCAAAGTTTTGTAGGAGTAAAGACCACTAGAGCTAGACCACCTCAGGGGGGGTGGGGGGGTCCCTTCCACTGATAGCACAGGCATTTGAGCCTTCTGGTCCCACTAGATGTTCAAGGATTTTGCTTTCACACATGAAATTTACCTGGATAGGGTTCTGGGAGTTGTTATACTCCCCAAGCCTGACCCAGGCCATTCTTGACTTGTGATTACTTGGTCCAACAGGCTGCTGCTTGAAGTGACCCACAGACACATACATCCACTACAGCTCAGGTGGTCCAGCACTTCTTGCAGAAATATGTCTAGTTGTTTTCCGAAGTTCACCTTGGGCAATACTTCTTTGCTTGTTGGGAGGGTATTGAAGAGACATAGCCCTCTGATGCTCATACAGTGCATTCTAACTGTGTATATGGCACCTCTACTCCTCACTGGTTCTATTCAGTATTTCTTTCCAGTTTTCACTCCAGTGTGTTGTTACTTTACCATGCAAATTTCGAACCTGGCCCCCCAATATTTTCCATGTACTGTATATATTATTTGATGCCCCTCTCGTCACCTTTCTAGACAGGACATTTTGAGAAGCTTTGAGACAATCCCAGTAATTCTTTAGATCCAAACAGATCCCAGTCAAGTGCTTTATTGTGTTTATGTGCGCTGTATACATTCTCTGTATTCCCTCTATTTCAGCAAAATCTGCGTTGAAGGGGTCTGAGAGTAACGAGCAGTACTCAACATGGGACATCGCAAATGATTTGAACAGTATGAGCATTATCATGGGATCTCTGGATTTGAAAATTCTCATATTCCATCTTATTATTTTTCTAGCTGATTCTATATTTTCTTGGTTATGCTTCCTAAGGTTGTCAGACATCATTACTCCCAGATCTTTACATGTTTCTTTCCTACTGTGGGCAGATTTTATTGTGTTTTGTACCCTGTACTTTGGTTAAGGTCTTCATTTGTACCATACCTAAGGACCTGTAATTTATCACTGTTAAAATCATGTTATTTTCTGCTGCCAAATTAAATAAATTGATTAATATCAGCTTGTAGTTTTTCAGTGTCTTCTACAGTATAAACTTTTCATACGGATTTTTGTGTTATTTGCAAAAGAAAACATGAACCTAGGACTTGTATTATTGTCTATATCTGACAGAAGAATAAGAAAAAGCAGTGGTACAAGGACTATGCCCTGAGGTACAAAGCTTTTCACTATGCTTGGACTCGATTTTATTTTATTGTTACTCTTTGTGTTCTGTTTGACAAAATTTAATATGTATTACCCTGTTTTACCTGTTACTTCTACTGACCTCATTTTGTAGGTTATCACTCCATGGTCACATTTATCAAGTTCCTTTGCAAAGTCTGTGTATACCACATCTGCATTCTGTTTTCCTTCTAATGCGTCAATGATTTTGTCATAGTTGTTAAATACAGTAGCTGCAAAAGAGCATGATCTTCTCACTCTAAACCCCCTCCCTGTCCAGCCGCTGTTGCCATGAGGGGGCTTAGTGGGCGACTGCCGGAGTGTGATGCTCCATGGGACAGTCCTCTGGTTTTTTGTGGCCTAATGCTCCTGCTGCTGTCATCACGAATTCTGCTGGACGACTTTAACTTTTCCTTATGTCTCGCTCCCCTCTTCTCCTTTCTAATTGACATTTCCCGCCGACCTTTTGCCCGTTTTTATTATTCTTTCGGCCTTCTTTTGTTTTGACGCCCGGGTGTTTGAGGGAGGCATACTCTTGCACCCGTAGAACTGTAGTACCCAACGTCTCGAGCGAGGGGGACCCTTTTATTGTCAATCCTCCTTTCCTCACTGAACCCGATCTCAATGAACCGACGGTTTTTAAGGTGGTGTTTGTGGGGCGTATACTCGCGACGCACCCCTAGGGGAAGCCCCAGCAAGATTGGCAACACGTCTCTTGTTGAGTGTCCTGCCTCTAATTGTGGCTCCATGGTGGGTGTGGGGGCACATTTGTGAATGAAAGTCTGACCTCTCATTGTATGTCTAATTCTGTTCCTCTTATACCTTCTCAGGCTCATGGGGTGGGCGACAAAGCTGCGAGTCAGACCGTGTTGGAAGACCAGGCTCTGTAGCCCCCGATGCGTTGGGCCCTGACCTTGGTCCTCCTTTGACCCTCCTGACTCCTCCCCTCGGCTCCCCTCTCACTGTGGTTGGGTCGAGCCACAAGCCCCCAGTGATGACCACCTTGTCCCCTGGCACGGCTCAATCTCTCATTGTGACTACTGTGCCTTTTAACTCCTCTCTGGGGGTTCTCAACGCTGTCCACGCCACAGCTCCACTCGATCAATCCCTTCCCGTACTGATGCGTACCAGACCTTGTTTGGTCCCACTTCGTGGGCCAAATACTTTGATCTTCTGGATTCTATACCTGACGATTTCTCCCTCCATAAGTGCCTTGTTGATTCAGTAGATGCCTCTGTTACTTTCAACCCCACCCGTCTCGGTACACGTGTTGTTGCTGCTGCTCCTCAGGATGCAGCCACCCGCTGGGCCGCCTTATCCTGCCTTGGTGAGACCCCTGCTCGGGTCTCCAAGAACGCTCGGTTGAATGCCAGTGTTGGCACTATTCTCCTCCCATCTCATGTTGAAACCGGTGTTTAGAATCTACAGGATTGCCACGAAGATATTCGGCATATCCTCGAAGCCCAGGGCCATTCTATCCTCCAGGTAGACACGTTTACTCGTCCCCCTCGTGGTCGTCGCCATCAGCCCCTTTGGGTTGTGAAGATTACCTTTGATGGTAGGACCCTTCCGCCCTCTGTCATTCTTGCTGGTGTCAGGTGCTCCATCCAGGAGTACATTCCCTCTCCTCGGCTCTGTAATAAGTGCTGGAGGTTTGGGCATGGTGCCCTCCGGTGCTCCAGTACTGTCTCTCTCTGTCCCTTGTGTGAGGACGAAGGTCACTCTAAGTCAGAGTGCACTTCTCCCCGGGCTCACTGCCTCAGTTGCGGTGAGGCCCATCCTACCTTCTCCCGCACGTGTGTACTGTACATTACAAACTTGAGGCTGCCGTCCTCACCTTGAAGCACCCTGAACGTTTGTCTCTTTTGCCAAGTTTGCCATCTTCCCCCTTTCGCTGGTGTCTTTNGGACTGTGGAGGAGGGAGACACAGAGATATAAGTAGGATTTGGAGTGTATGAATAGAGTTTAAGAGGAATAGGGCGAATGTTACTTTTGCAGAAAAAGTATGTAATTTGGATTTACTGGAATTGGTTTTTATACGCCATTTTGTACTCCCATTCAGTGACAATATCAAGTTCTCTTTGTGCTCTGTTCGTTAGTGTATCAAGTCTGGTGGCTGGTGACAAGGTGAGATACTCTCTTCCTGCTATTTCGGCCGCCCCATCTTTTTCTTGTGGGGCCGGGGCTGTCAAAATTTTGGAGGACGACTCGTCCCCGGGGCCTGACGTGGCAGTTCCCAGGGTTGGGAAGGTTGCTGACTTGGGGGCCTGGGTTTTCCGACCTTAAGAGCTGGGCTTACTGTTACAAGGAGTGAGGTTCCCCCCTCTGCGTACGAATTGACTTTAAGCATCGGCACCTCCCCGGTGTAGTTCTGTGGGGCATTTTCTCCACTTCCCCAGGGCCTGTGTTCTGCATCATGCCGTGTTCATTTTCTGTTGTCTTGGGTCCTGCATGGCCATGGGTCTCGGATGCTTTTGAGTGCATCTGTACTTCTGTGTGTTTTGTGCTTGTTATTCTTGGTTCTCGAAGGTTCAGTGGGTCTTTGATGCTTCTGCTTTCTTGGGACTTCTGTCGCCTTCCTGTGGGGCTTCTCTCCAGTTCTTTCTGGGACTCGTTGGTACTCTACCGTCCTCTGTCTCGACATTACTGTTATTAGTTCCATCTTCCCTGTTGGCACCCTTCCCGGGAGTCGAGCGGTGCGGCCTGGACCTCCTGTGTCCTGCGCATGCGCCTTGGGTGATTGTTTTGTTCTGGTTGGTGTACACCTGTTGGTGCTCCGTGCGATTCTCCCTGGTGGTACACTGCTCTCGCTCATCTCTCTCCATTCGTCGCCCCCTGGATATTGGGGGGAGTGTCGAGTTTTATATGTGGGGCACACGTCTAGTTCTTTCTCTGTTTATGGGTGTGGGGTGGCTGGGAGTGGTGCTTCCTCTGCCTCTCCAGTGCCCTTGCTCTCCTGCACAAGCATCTCTGGACATGTTCCACTGGCAATGCTCCCACGTTGTTACGCGGTTATGCTGTTGTTCCTCGATAGTGCCTATGCTCTACAGGTGAGATTCTACGGTCTGGTGTCTTGTTAGTCTGGGATTCTGGACACTCATTCATTGCCATCCTTCTGCCCCCTGACTGCACCCTTATATATATATGTTCTGTACCATTCTGATGTCTGACCCAAGTAGCAGTTGGGTCGGCCCATGTGTTGCGCTTCCTCGGTAGTCGCCGGGTTGACGTCGGCGGTGCTAATTTTCCTGTTCAGGATTTCCCATAGTTTTCACCTGACCTACCCTAGCCTGTCATTACAGCCTTTGGCTTTTGGTTCAATGGGTTGTCAGAATGTTTTCCACATTCTTCTTGGGGCGTTCCCCAATATTGACTTGGGTGTCCATTGTGGGGGTCGCAGGGTGTGGGTTAGACCAGTTGCCATTCTGGTCGGTTTCTACCTTGTGGTTCAACCATATGCAAGCTCCTTCTCCACATTCATATACTGTACATCCGACGTGTGTACACGCCTTCTATAACCCTCACCTTCCTCCTGTGGTTTGGATGACTTTTTCCTGTTTCCTTGGGGGTCGGGGTTTTTGGTGCTCATGTGGGGGGGGGTTGCTTCTCCCATTAGCACTTGAGTTTGGGTGAGAGTCTTGTTTTTTCTCGCTTCACAGCTGCATGCGGCTCATATGCCTTCTGTTGCCGATTGCTTCTGCTTTTGTCCCTAGCTTCCAGTACTTGGATTGTCTTTTCATTGCATTTTTACGTGTTCCCTCATCCTACACATTGTTGTGTTTCTTGGTAGGCACGTATTGGCTGCTTTCATGCTTGTGCTAGGTTGCATTCTGTTCTTGTTCAGTTTTCCTGTTGTGGAACAGGCCCGGTGTTCTGGTGTAGCTCTACGTTCTTCCTCTTCTCTTTTGTCACTACCAGCTTCTGTGTTGCATTGTCTGCTGGTGTCTATTGCTGCCGATCATCCACTCCTGCCTCTCCGGTTCCTTTTGTTGGGGAAGGGGCGTTTGACTTCTGGCCCTGGCTATGGTTATTCTTTGTTGTTCCTTCCAGAGACCCAGGGGGGAATGGGGTGTGTGCCTCTCGGACGGGGCATGTCTGCTGAGCCGGGTTGGTCTTTTCCAGGTTTTGTCGTCGTTCTTGGTTCCCCGGTGGACGTTCCTTTTGGTTCTTTGACAGCCTTGGTTCTGGCATGGCTTACTCTGTGTCTTCACCCAGGGGTTTTCCCTTGGCTCTGCCTCTCTTGTATGGCCGGTCCGCTCCGTGGCGGGGCTGGTTCGGTCTTTTCGAGTCCTCTAGTCTGGTCGTTTTGACTCGAATATCTCACCATCTGTTGTGATAAGGAGGCTTCTTGAATGTGTCCCTCCTGCGTGCTTCGTCTCGGCAGTGGTATGGGGTTTTCTGGCGGTCTTTCCTTTTCTTTTTGTCTCTTTGTAGGTGTACTATGATCTTTCTTGTCATGGTCTTGTTCTTTTCTCATGATGGTTCAGGACTGGCCGCATACCGTCGCCCTGTCTTGTAATTACCTAAGTGTAGTTACAGGATGAGAGCTACGCTCGTGGTGTCCCGTCTTCCCAGCACTCTTTGTCATATAACGCTTTGAAACTACTGACGGTTTTGGCCTCCACAACCTTCTCACCTAACTTGTTCCAACCGTCTACCACTCTGTTTGCGAAAGTGAATTTTCTTATATTTCTTCGGCATCTGTGTTTAGCTAGTTTAAATCTATGACCTCTTGTTCTTAAAGTTCCAGGTCTCAGGAAATCTTCCCTATCGATTTTATCAATTCCTGTTACTATTTTATATGTAGTGTTCATATCACCTCTTTTTTTCTTGTCTTCTAGTTTTGGCATATGTAATGCCTCTAACCTCTCCTCGTAGCTCTTGCCCTTCAGTTCTGGGAGCCACTTAGTAGCATGTCTTTGCACCTTTTCCAGTTTGTTGATGTGCTTCTTAAGATATGGGCACCAAACAACCGCTGCATATTCTAGCTTTGGCTTAACAAAAGTCGTGAACAATTTCTTTAGTATATCGCCATCCATGTATTTAAAAGCAATTCTGAAGTTAGAAAGCGTGGCATAGGCTCCTCGCACAATATTCTTTATGTGGTCCTCAGGTGATAGTTTTCTATCTAGAACCACCCCTAGATCTCTTTCTTTATCAGAATTCTTTAAAGATTTCTCACATAATATATAGGTTGTGAGAGGTCTATGTTCTCCTATTCCACAACATGGCATTTATTAACATTAAATTCCATTTACCAAGTGGTGCTCCATATACTTATTTTGTCCAGGTCATCTTGAAGGGCATGACAATCATCTAAGTTTCTTATCCTTATTATCTTAACATCATCAGCAAACATATTCATATAATTCTGTATACCAACTAGTAGATCATTTATGTAGACAATAAACATCACTGGTGCAAGAACTGAACCTTGTGGTACTCCACTTGTGACATTTCTCCAGTCCAATACATTACCTCTGATCACTGCCCTCATTTTTCTATCAGTCAGAAAATTTTTCATCCATGTTAGAAGCTTACCTGTCACCCCCCCCCCCAATATTTTCCAGTTTCCAGAACAACCTCTTATGTGGAACTCTGTCGAAAGCCTTTTTTAGGTCCAGATAGATGCAGTCAACCCAACCATCTCTTTCCTGTAATATCTCTGTTGCTCGATCATAGAAACTGAGTAAATTCGATACACAGGATCTTCCAGATCGAAAACCATACTGTCTGTCTGATATTATATCATTTCTCTCCAGGTGTTCTACCCATTTAGTTTTAATTATTTTTTCCAATATTTTGACTATTACACTTGTCAATGATACCAGTCTATAATTAAGGGGGTCTTCCCTGCTTCCACTTTTGTAGATTGGAACTATGTTAGCCTTTCTGTGCGGCATTGGCGGAACCGCTTCGGATTGCCCGGTTTTGTTGTTCCTTCTGCACCGTTACACGTTGTCTTGGGCGTTGTTCGCCTCTGACCTGCTTCTGCTCCACTTGTGCCATCCTGCTCTTGGGCAGTGCTCTTTTCTTTCTTTCCGTCGGCTTGTTGTGGCCCCTTCGGTTCTGGTTTTTATCTGTGGTTCTTCTTGGGGTTCTGGTGTTCGGTCGTTTGCGGCCGTGTCTTCTTTTCTGGTGTGGTTGTGACGGCTCTTTCCGGAGGGGGTTGCTGGGGTTGTTACTGTTTGTTTGGTTAGCCAGGGTGGTGGTTTTGTGTCCGGTTGCAGCTCTCCGCCGTTCTTTGCGCGCCGCGGCCTCTGTGGCTGGGGCTGCGCTTTGGGTTGATCCGGTTTCCCTTCTTTCTGTCCAGCCTGCTTGCGGTCTCTTCCCCTGTGCCCTTGACATTTGTAGGCTTGCGACCCTTGCTGCCGTCTTGGTGGCATGTCTTATACTGACATTCAGTCACTTGTTTGTTTGACCGTCGTGCTGGGTCCTGGTTG
This sequence comes from Procambarus virginalis, assembly GCA_020271785.1. Lineage (NCBI taxonomy): Eukaryota > Metazoa > Arthropoda > Malacostraca > Decapoda > Cambaridae > Procambarus > Procambarus virginalis. Next base: position 10,853,449 of record WNGS01163002.1, on the reverse strand, counting down.
CGCGCTCCCTCGTGTATGTTCTTGGGCGTAGTCAGGCTTGTGTCACCTTGGGTCGGCTGTTACAGCCTGTTGTCTCGACTTCGTACTGTGATGTGAGCGACGACCACCTCCCGGACGTGGCCCTCTGTTTTCGTCTTTGGTGAAGTAGCTCCGGGGAGCTGTAGGAACCAGCGTTGAATGTAATGAAACGCCATTTTCTGGGTGAGTCCCGGAGGCTCCCTGGCAACCCTCCCTCCCTCCGGTCAGCGGTCTTTTTCACACTTTTGATATCCAGTCTTGGAACTGAGGTGTGGATCGCCAGCATGAGGGGCCTGGGGCTCCACCTTCCCTCTCCCAGGGACGGGGGGAGCTGCACAGACATGCAGCGTGGCTCGTTTGATGTCATGCTTGTTTGCTCGTTTTTCTTTTGGAGAGTTCTGTCCACTCGTTAGCGATTTTCATTATTTTATCCAGAATAGGGGTTTGTTTTGTGGCGCTTACCTTTCTGGGTGCCTGTCCCGGTCGATGGCAGATATAGAATGCTCCAAATCACAAGTGCATTTCTATGAGCCATTCCTCCTCGTGCCTCTGTGAGGGGGGGCCAGGTTCTGGCTCGTGGTCCCCGGTAGGCCTAGAACTCCACCCACGTAGACTGATGCAAAATAGTTAGGGTATCCATATCAGCCCGGATAGCTCCAGGGAGCCTCTGGGACTCGCCCAGAAAATGGCGTTTCATTACATTCAACACTGGTGTTTTTTTTTATTGTCAAAGTAGTTAACAAAAGGAGTGCACAAGGAAGTGATGTGGTGGAAGCATACTTTGTACACAGTTTCAATTATGGATAAAGCCCAACAGATTCAGGAACCTGTACAGGAGTTTATTGAGGGTTGAGAGGTAGAAGCAAAGAGCTGAAGCTCAACCCTCGCAAGTACAACTAGGCGAGTTCTAAGCTGTTGTAATTTAGATTAATCATTTTCTAAATTAAATATTGAAAACAAAAATCCTATAAGCTGGCATTTTTGCAACAGTTATATTTTAAAAGAGGTGTAATGATACATACTTTGTTTGGTATACAGTAGTAGTAAATGCTCATTAGAGCTGAGCTTACAGCAGGCAGTTGTGTTTGACCTTCAGTGGAGGTGTTTTCTTTTCTGGAGTAGCCTTTGGTGGCTCCCTGAAGTTATGTCACTAAGATGGTTTCCATCTGCTGAGTCACGTCAGCCATAGGAGTCCAGTGTGGCCTTCCGGGGACCAGAGTCAGAACCTGGCCCGCCTCACAGAGCCACAGGGTGCTCGGGATTGTTACTTTCACTCACAGTGAGAAAGCATTCGGAAAATTGGCAAAGTAGTATTGACAACTGCAAGGTTGATAAACATGTAGTAGCAAAACTGCCAAATAACTTGGCAAACATTTAATTAAAAACAAATGGTTCTCTCAAAACTGGCTTGAACCCCCCTAGTGAAAATGGCTACCGTGAGAGACCTTGAGATGATTTTGGGGCTCAGCATCCCTGCGGCCCAGTCCTCGAGCAAGCCTCCTCGTTGCTGGACTGCTGGACCAACCAGGCTGTTGGACGCGCCTGCTCACAGCCTGATGTATGAGTCACAGCCTGGTTGATCAGGTATCCTTTGGAGGTTTGTCAAGTTCTCTCTTGAACACTGTGAGGGGTCAGCCAGTTATGCCCCTTATGTGTAGTGGAAGCATGTTGAAGAGTCTTGGGCCTCTGATGTTGATAGAGTTCTCTCAGAGTACCTATTGCACCTCTGCTTTTGAATGGGGGTATTCTGCACATCCTGCCATGCCTTCTGGAATGACTGCCAACATGTTTTTCCGGGAGCTCCAGCTTTCCACTTCGGCCAGTAGCCACTCCTGTTATTGTTGTACTACAAAGCATTTTTTGCCAAGTCACTTTAGCATAGCAAGTCCCAGTTCTTTCTCAGGTTAGCCTTCCTTTGAACTTTATCTTGTAGGGGCCAATTTTTTTTATTTTTTTTTTTTATTTTTTTTTTATATCATTCCTGTTTTTAGTATTTCCTTCATTGGTGTGTGTTTATCTGCCTTACGTTTTGTGCAAACTTAGTTTCTTCTTTCCTGTGAGCTGTATGCCCTTTCCTAGGTTCTTGTAGCATTACTTCTGCACTGATAAATGTAACTTCTCGTGTGTTCAGGAGTTTGCTCCTAAAAGGCCTGGCTACATGAGTGGAGAAACACATTACAAAAATTCTGTTATTCTTTCCTTTCATGGTCACCTTAAAATGTTAATGCTGTTATTACCACAATTATTACTATGCAAATGCCATAATCATCATTGTATAAAATGCCGTCATAATTACATGACATGTATATCAATTCACACACAAATCACAATAACGTGATGTATCAAATGAACAAATCCACAAGAGCCTTGAGGGTTGAACCCCTATGCACTGGATGTACCCAGACGCACTCTTGTCAACTAGACCACTACATGGTAAAAGAATTGCAACCTGGAGCACTACTGCCCCCATCCCCCCCTCCCCCCAAATGAACAAATTTTTCATTTGATGTATCACATTATTTGTGATTTGTGTGTGTATTGAAGTAAAAGTGTTAAAGGTAGAACTATTTGGTTACAGAGCCCAAGTACATGGGGGAATTGTGTGAAATCCCAGTTAGGCTTCAGTGGAAGCCTCGGGATCCTTGTGGGGGCAGTAGCATTCCAGGTTGTAATTATTTTACCATGTTGTGGTATAGTTGACTAGAGTGCGTCTGGGAACATCCAGCACATAGGTTCAAACCCTCATCAAAGGCCCTTGTAGATTTATTCATGTATATCTATGATGTTTATGTGGTTTTCTCAACTCTTATATGGTTGTAATAAAATGTATCAGGTCAACCAATCATCATTTGAACGTAATAATAAAGGAATTACAGATGACTTGTTAGCCCATACGAGGCAGCTCCTATAGTAGGCATCCTTCAGTCTCGGGAGACTATGGAGTTGCGCTCTGGTTGTCAATCCTGGTGCAGCGTCTGGTATGACTGATGAGGACAATCCGAGAATGGCAGTCCATCCCACACCGAGCACAAACAAAGTCTGATTCTGGTCTGTCTTCCTGTCTACCGGCTTTTCTTCTCTGTCTCTTTGCCTCCAATTTCTTGGCAAGTGACTCCTTGAACTTGGAGAGACCGCTTTGAACAGACTGCCCCCAGGCTGAATGGTCTGTGGCCAGTGTTTCTCACGTAGAAAGATCGACGTCCATGGCTTTCAGGTCCCTCTTGCATACGTCTTTGTACCATAGCTAGGGCTTGCCTGTTGGACGCTTTCCTTGCGTCAGGTCTCCATACAGGAGATCCTTGGGGATCCTGCCATCGCCCATTTGCACCAAGTGCCCGAGCCAGCGCATTCGTCTCTGTTTCAGCATTGCGTACATGCTGGTGATTCTAGCTCTCAACAGGACGTTGTTGTTTGTCACCTTGTCCTGCCAGGTGATGTCCAAGATGTGTTGAAGGCAGCACATGTGGTAGTCATTCAGCTGTCTTTCCTGACGGGCATGGAGTGTCCAAGACTCACTGCCATAAAGGAGAGTGCTCAGGACACAGGCTCTGTAATTCTGAATCTTTGTATGCTCAGTCAGCCTGTTGTTGGCCCACACTCTCTTTGTTAGTTTGGACATGGCAGTAGATGCCTTACTGATGCATTTGTTTAGATGCATTAGAAACATTATCCTCATTGGAGAGTAATGTACGTAATCTTAATTTTTTTTTAATTATATGCTCATAAATGAAGCTATTCAACTTTCATACTATAGCAGATACATGAAAACAATGATAAACAATCAAAGAAACATCCACGGTGAACACTGGAGTAGTATTGTATATATGACGCCAACAAAGTCATTGTCTGGTGTCGACAGATGCCTCCACACACCACCACCTCGCAACCTTTCACAGCTTTTCCAACCAGTAAAATTGTTTATATTTATAGTTGTTTAAGTTTTTCTTATATTTGGCATACATTTTTTTTTTTTTTTTTTTTAGTAATTCCATAACACAAAATGTTTTCTGGGGGGAGCTCCATCAGCTCCCCGGAGCTATCCAGGCAGATATATAACTATCAGCTTTCTGGCATCAGTCAAAGTGCATAGAGTTCTTGCTTACCAGGGATCATGAGCCAGAATCTGGCCCTCTCAGAGAGGCGCGACGAGCAATGGCCAATGGAAATCCCGCGAGTAGTTGGAAGCATTCTGTATCTGTTATTGACCGGGTCTACGGAAACCCCATGGGGGCTCTGTGGTCCGATGGATATGACCCTCGAGTTCCCCTCACTTTGTGCTAGGTTGATGGTTGCTCTGTCCCCTTGTCTCAGGATGACATTTACTGGTTGTGCCTCCGCCATGCTGCCTGTAGGGTTGGTGGTTCTTTTGACCTGGAGTTGTGCGACGTGGTTGTTAGTGCGTGCTCCTATTCACCCTCGCTATTGATCATTATCTGAGGGTGCAGGCAACAGCTGCGTTGCATGCTAGACTCTGTTGTTGCAACGCTATGAGTTGGTTGCTTTCCTGGATGCCCTGAGACTACCCCGTTTTGGTTTTCGGAACCTAGACTTGGGGTTGGAGTCATCTCGTCTTGGTATCTTCCGTCCTTCTTTCCCCTTCTATTGTGCACCCAGTACCCCCCCCCCCCCTGGCTTCCGGCTCCGACCCATCAGCACGTTCGGGGGTGGAGCGGGGTCTAGTTGGTGTTGAGACTCGGGCGGTTTCGAGGGTGTTCCCTTGGGAGGATGGCGGCAGAGGCTTTTGAGCCTGTTCCTCCTGCCGATGCGTATGTGTCTGACCAGTGGGCCCCCTTCCTTAGTGTTTTTTCGGTTGCACCGGCTTTTTCTTGTGAGGCCAGGGCTTTTGGGGATGGCTCAGCTCCGGGTCCTCAGTGTGAAGTATCTGGGGTGGGGAGGGTTTGACTGGGGGGGGGGCCTTGGGCCCTGTTGGACCCCACCTGGGTTTTTGTGCCCTTGGAGTGGGGCTTGATGCTACACGGAGAGGGTTTCTCTTTCACTCCCTCTACATACAACTTGGATTTGGCGTCTACCCCTCCCCGGGTTCAGTTCCGTGTTCCCTTGGGTTCCTCAGCCCGTCATTCCAGAGGTTTTTGGTTTCCCGCATCCCTTCTCGTGTGGTACGGTGGATGAATTTGAGCATCTCAATGCATGTTGTTCGCCCCGTGCCCTTCAGCAGGATATTTGTGTGGTGCAACTTCATGGGCAGGTTTCTTCCCTTTCGGCTACCTTGGCCGCGGAAGACTTGCGTACATGTGGCCTGCTGGCTTCGACCCTGCGTTCTCTCTCCTTGAGCTGTCCTCGGATTGGCTTGAGTTGGAAGTGGAGGTGCTTGGGGCCGCCTCTGGGTCTGGTGCATTGCCCTCGGCAGTGCGTGCGTCATCTGCATTGTTGACGCTGTTCGCGCCGCTCCTGTGGGATGCGGTTTCGCTGTTTTTTGCTTCTCGACTCTCGTGTCAGCAGACGGTGCTTGCTTCCTTGGATTCCGCTTGGGACCTGGCTCTTAGGTTGTCTTCTTTTTTTTTTTTTTTTTTTGTCCGCTGCTGTTTGCAGAGTCTGTGATTGTGCAATATCTGCAGGCAGCTTTGGCTAGTTGCCGTCCTCTGTCCAACTTGTTGGTTCTCTGGGGGGCTCGTGGGGGCCTTCCTGGAAGAGTTGTGCCAGGGTTTGGGGTTCTTCCCGTTGCCAGCTTCAGGGCAGGTGCTGCCTTCGGTTCCGTCTTTTCTGGTCGGCACAGGGATCGCCCTGTGCGCCGCTTTGTTCTCATCAGGTGCGGTAGTCCCTGGCAGGACCAGGTGGGTCAACAACAACTTGGTTTGTCGTGGCCCCTTCGGTTCAGGTTATTTTTCTAGGTCCTTTTTTTTTCTTGTTGGCTTTGGCCTTTGGGACCGGTTTGGGGAGCTTCGGGCTCTCTTCCGGTGCAAGAGTTTTTCTGTTCATTTCGTCCTGGTGGTTGATCTGTTCGTATGCAGCAGTCTCCTTTTTTCTGGCGATGCATGGGTCTACTGCTTTCCAGAGGGATCCTTGGGTTATTGATGTTTGGTTGCTCGTGCCTGGGTGCATTATGTGTTGTGTTTGGTTGCAGCTCTCTGCTGTTCTCTGGGGTCTTGGCCTCTCTGGCCGTGGGGGCACTTTGGATTGCCTGGGTTCACCCCCTTCCCTCATGTTCCGGGGTTCGGGTGTTCCCGGGTCGTCTGTAGGGCCTTTGGTTTGCCAGTTGTCTTGTTTTAGAGTTAGGGTGTGTGACATCTGCCTCTCGGGTCCTTCCCTCTTTTCCTTATCTTTGGTGAGGTAGCTCCAGGGCGCTGACAAGACTTCACCAGAAAACTAGCGTTGAATGTAATGAAACGCCATTTTCAGGGTGAGACCCGGAGGCTTCCGCAGCATCCTCCCTCCCTCCCTCCCTGCGGTTGGCAGTGTTTTCGCGTGTTTTTGACATCCAGCCTTAGAACTGCCAGTTAGATTGCCAGCACAGGATCTGGGGCTCCCTCTTTCCCCTCCTGGGGGAAGGTGTTGCGCAGACAGCAGCGCAGCGACGTGGTGATGCCATGCTAGTTTGCTAGTTTTCACTTGGGGAGTTCTGTCCACTCGTTCAGCTTTTGGTAGCAAAATATCTTCACCAGAATGGGATTTTTGGGGGGCGCCTACCTTTCTGGGTGCCAGACCCAGTCAATGGCAGACATAGAATGCTTCCAATTTCATGGGTTGGTTTCTATAGACCATTGCTTCTCGCACCTCTCTGAGGGGGCCAGGTTCTGGCTCGTGGTCCTCGGTAGGCAAGAACTCATGCACTTTGATGCCAGAAAGCTAATACTATACAGTAGTTATATATATCAGCCTGGATAGCTCCGGGAAGCCTCCGAGTCTCACCCAAAATGGCGTTTCATTACATTCAACGCTGGTTTTTGATAAATTTTTTTTAGTTTTAGGACATAGTTGGGAGTGACTATATATCAGTAGCTGCTCTGAGGGTTAACAGGATCATCCCTTGCCCACAATATGACCACTTTGGCCCAGGTTTGCCTTGTTACTGGAGGCAGGCTCCTGGATGATTTTCCTGGACTCCCGGGATGTGTACTAGCACGCCCCTATTCAGTCAGGCTTCAGGCACCGATTGATGATTGATAAAGATTAGCCACCTCACGGGCATGAATACCCATAATTCAGCAACTGACTATTTTTTGCACGGGGGCATCAAGCCTACCGCGTCCAGGTTCTTCTCTTCGTTTTGAATCTGGCTCCTCATATTTCACAGGTTGCTGTGGCTTTGGAGGGCTGTTATATCATCATCCATGACCCACTTAATCAAAGTTTAAACTATTGTACAGTGTTTTAAGAACTTTTAATAAACTTAAAATATGGTATAATATTTTACAAATGATATTATAAAATTTAATATTTGAAAAAATACAGAAACACCCAAAGCCATATATTATTGTACTGCCTCATATTATTAATATTTTGTAATATTCAAATTAATTTAAGTACAAGTCTAATATTAATAAAATATGCAAGAACTTTTAACATAAATACTAAACGAGGACACACTATTATACAAGTACAGGTATTAGTATCAAATGATAACTTAAAACTATACTGTACACATATTTAAAAATATACAGTACAGTATATAAAAATGCTTCTAAGCCACTAATGCTCTCTAGAGTGGAATATTGTTGCATACATTAACAGCCCTATTCAAAGATGGAGAAATTGCTGACCTGGAAAGCAATTTCTCTAGCATTATTTAACAACAGTTGAACGTGTTATAATAGTTTGTCTTCTTGACTGATGTTGCACATCTTGAAATCAAGATTTCTTGAAACTTTAAGTAACCTAACACAACACTAAAATTACTGTAGAGTACATGAGCTTGGCAAGGTCAGTTTTGACTGTCAGCTGCAGAAACCTCACTGGTTAAAGGTCTTGGCGTTCTGGTGAAGCCTCACTGGTTGAAGGGTCTTTGGTTGCTGTTTTTTCACCAGATAAGAATCAAATTTAGCTTGCCTTCTATGTTCATTCGTAGTAGGCATCTGTCAGTCTCAGGAGACTATGGAGTTGCACTCTGGTTGTTGGTCTGGAGTGGCCTCTCCTGGGCACAAAGCCAGGGTAGGTTGATACGGGGCGGGGGGTGGGGGGAAGCTGTCATCCATGCAGCAGGTTCCCCTCTCTCCATGGTGCCGAAAGTCTCCAATGGAAAGGCAAATGCCAATACAATTGGTTCCAGTGCCGTTGCATTAACTGTCAGAATGAAGTTGAAGGAAACAACGAACTGCCCTAGGGGCTCCAGCTTCAGAGCTTACCTCGAAGTTAGTAAAAGAAGGCACAGTGCCAATTGTCCACTTTTTATAATCAGCTCTCGTTCGCCTCAAGTTTCTTGTTTCCAACTTCTGGATTAGCACAGTTGGATTAAAAATTAATTAACATGTCAACAGAAGACATGAGTAAACTGTATTTAGTTGTCTGTGGTGTTGGTTCCTCATTGCCATCTTCATCCTCCTCCTCTTCATCAAACTCACCAGTAACAGACTGGCAAATCTCTTCTCATATCACACCATATCCTGCATCATCTGCATCTCTTTCTAGTCATTCAACCACATCCTATCTTCCTAAATTTTCACCAGCATTTCTGAACAGTCCAAGGATTTCGTCTGTAAATCCTTCAAAAATTTGTATCTTATTCTTCCTCTTCATTGTTAACCAATGGTTCTCCATTTGCTGCCTTCTTTTTCTGGGAAAGAATAAGACAGTTGGCTTTCTGACGGGGGGTTATGTGGTTATTGAATCATGTTTTATTCAGTTGGAGATACATCATTTGCTGTGTCAGGTTTCAGCTGTTTGATGCTATTTGCTCACTACCCGGACTGCCTTGGGGGATGCATTGTATTGATCTTATTTCCATGGTTGGTTCCAAGGCTCATTTATCTCAGGTTGTCCATAGTGTCATTAAATCTAGTCTAGAAACTCCTAGTCTCTAGTAGTCTATTAACACTTTCGCAACTCGGTGGCGCACGAGCGCGTCACTTAAGTTTTGTGCGGGTTCTGCAAGGGTGACTCTGGCGGGAGTCACGAGAATAAATATTTGTATAAATTCCAATTTCGATCTGATCTACTTGGGGATAGTTTAGAAATGTTCACCATGAAATTTACGTTTTCTCTAATAGCCGAAGAGCTTATTTGGGAGAACGGCATGGCAGTGAATCATCGTGGTAAAACAATTGTATTATTGACACGACGAGTATGACCGACATAGTTTTTATATTTGTTGCCGGTCGAACTCATCCTTATGTGACATTTTATACTTATGTTCTTCTAGAACATTCTATTGCGAACACACTGGTACAAAAATGAAATACGTACATCGAAAAATAGGTCAGGACAGTGAATTGAATATACACTTTTCAATGCGGGTTTCACCCTTATGCAGCCGCGGGTAACACTTCGGCCACTTCCCACTCACTTGTGGGTCGGTTGCGACATTGATTCTATATTTATATGCATATGTCCGTGTAGAGAATTTTATTGCGATTTCAGTGATACCAAAATTAACCCTGTAGGACAAGTGTGGAGTTGACAACCCTGAAGATAGTAGAAACATTTCGTTGCTGTCTGGCGCTCACGGCTAGTGATTGACATAGTTTTTTATTTGGTGCTGATCTAACTTATGTTTTGGTGACATTTTATACTTATGTTCTTCTAGAACATTCTATTGCGAGCACATCGGTACACAAATGAAATACGTACATCGAAAATTAACGTCAGGACAGTCAAAAGAGTATACACTTTTAAATGTTGCCGCTCGATCGCCGAAACGCGCATTTCAGTTGGGGAAAGATTTTTTTTTCAAACGCCGTTTCGCGAAAGTGTTAAGGACTCCTGAGGCTGATGTGATTCATTTGTTGAGCTATCTCTGTACCTGGAGAGGGTTTTGGGAGTTCTTGTACTCCCCAATCCTGGCCTGGGAGCCAGGCTCAACTTGTGATAACTTGTTCCAACAGGCTGTTGCTTTGAGTGATCTGCAGGCCCACATAGCTACTGCAGCCCAGTTGGTTTGGCACTTCTTGCAAGAACTTATCTAAATGCTTCTTGAAGACTTCCACCTTGTTCCAGAAATACTTCTAATACAAAGGAACCTCGATTAACGAATTTAATTCGTTCCGGCACTGAGCTCGTCATGTGAAACACTTGTCTTGCGAGACAAATTTCCCCGTTTAAAGTAATGGAAATACAATTAGTCCATTCCACCCCCGAAAAAAATTCTATTATAATACTTGTAATTATTATAAATGTTTTGTTTTACTGTTTTCAGTTGTACTTTACCTTACGAAGAGTCGTTGCTGGCTTGAGGGAGGCAATGGGAAGGTGGGGAGGAGAAGACAGGTTATGGTGTGGAAGGAGAATCCACCTCTGAGTCTGGTGGGATCTCTCTCTCTCTGTGAATTTCAGATGAATGGATGGATGGTGAGGGGACTGGTTGGATGGATGGTGGGGGACTGTATGGATGGATCGTGAGGGGACTGGATGGATGGATAGTGGGGGGACTGGATGGATGGATGGATAGTGGGGGGACTGGATGGATGGATAGTGGGGGGACTGGATGGATGGATGGATGGTGAGGGGACTGGATGGATGGATGGATGGTGAAGGGACTGGATGGATGGATGGTGAGGGGACTGGATGGATGGATGGATGGTGAAGGGACTGGTTGGATGGATGGTGAAGGGACTGGATGGATGGATGGTGAGGGGACTGGATGGATGGATGGATAGTGGGGGGACTGGATGGATGGATAGTGGGGGGACTGGATGGATGGATGGTGAGGGGACTGGATGGATGGATGGATGGTGAAGGGACTGGATGGATGGATGGTGAGGGGACTGGATGGATGGATGGTGAGGGGACTGGATGGATGGATGGATGGTGAGGGGACTGGATGGATGGATGGATGGTCAGGGGACTGGATGGATGGTGAGGGACTGGATGGATGGATGGATGGTCAGGGGACTGGATGGATGGATGGTCAGGGGACTGGATGGATGGATGGATGGTCAGGGGACTGGATGGATGGATGGATGGTCAGGGAACTGGATGGATGGATGGTCAGGGGACTGGATGGATGGATGGATGGTCAGGGGACTGGATGGATGGATGGTGGGGGGACTGGATGGATGGATGGATGGTGAAGGGACTGGATGGATGGATGGTGGGGGGACTGGATGGATGGATGGATGGTGAAGGGACTGGATGGATGGATGGTGAGGGGACTGGATGGATGGATGGATGGTGAAGGGACTGGATGGATGGATGGTGGGGGGACTGGATGGATGGATGGATGGTGAAGGGACTGGATGGATGGATGGTGAGGGGACTGGATGGATGGATGGTGAGGGGACTGGATGGATGGATGGTGAGGGGACTGGATGGATGGATGGATGGTGAAGGGACTGGATGGATGGATGGTGGGGGGACTGGATGGATGGATGGATGGTGAAGGGACTGGATGGATGGATGGTGAGGGGACTGGATGGATGGATGGATGGTGAAGGGACTGGATGGATGGATGGTGAGGGGACTGGATGGATGGATGGATGGTGAAGGGACTGGATGGATGGATGGATGGTGAGGGGACTGGGTGGATGGATGGTGAGAGGACTGGATGGATTGATGGATGATCAGGGGACTGGATGGATGGTGAGAGGACTGGATGGATTGATGGATGATCAGGGGACTGGATGGATGGATGGTCAGGGGACTGGATGGATGGATGGTCAGGGGATTGGATGGATGGATGGTGAGAGGACTGGATGGATGGATGGATGATCAGGGGACTGGATGGATGAATGGATGGTCAGGGGACTGGATGGATGGATGGTCAGGGGACTGGATGGATGGTGAGGGGACTGGATGGATGGATGGTCAGGGGACTGGATGGATGGATGGTCAGAGGACTGGATGGATGGATGGTCAGGGGACTCGATGGCTGGATGGAGGGGGGAATTTCATGGATAGATTTCATGGGGGGTGGATGGTGGAGGGGTACTGGATGAATGGTGGGGGAAGTGGATAGATGATTCTAACATAAAAACTAAGAAGATTTGTTACACAAGTCTTCATGTTTGAAAACCATACTGTCCGCCTGTCCAAGACCTAGCAACTCGATCCTGCAGACACAAATAATAAATCAAATAGTAAATACATGTACCAATATACATACAGAAATCACAATAGCGTGATACAATCAAATGAACAAATCCACAAGGGCCGTGATGAGGGTTCGAACTTATGTCCAGGATGATCCCAACCGCGCCTTAGTCGATTGCGCCACTACATGGTTAAAAGAATTGCAACCAGGAGTGCTACTGCCCGCACACGGATGCCGCAGTCTCTCCAAGACACAAACCAGGGTTTTACACAATTCCCCCATGCACCCGGGCTCTGCCAACAAGCTGTTCTACCTCTTCGCCCTTACTTCAATACACACAGAAATCACAATAGCGTGATACATCTAATGAACAAATCCACACGAGTTGACACAAGTTCGAACCCTCATCACTGCCCTTGTGTATTTGTTCATTTGATGTATCACGCTATTGTGATTTCTGTATGTATATTAGTTACAGGATGAGAGCTACGCTCGTGGTGTCCCGTCTTCCCAGCACTCTTTGTTATATTAATGCTTTGAAACTACTGACGGTCTTGGCCTCCACCACCTTCTTACCTAACTTGTTCCAACTGTCTACCACTCTATTTGCGAAAGTGAATTTTCGTATATTTCTTCGGCATCTGCGTTTAGCTAGTTTAAATCTATGACCTCTTGTTCTTGAAGTTCCAGGTCTCAGGAAATCTTCCCTGTTGATTTTATCAGTTCCTGTTACTATTTTGTACATAGTGATCATATCACCACTTTTTCTTCTGTCTTCTAGTTTTGGCATATTTAATGCCTCTAACCTCTCCTCGTAGCTCTTGCCCTTTGGTTCTGGGAGCCACTTAGTACATGTCTTTGCACCTTTTCCAGTTTGTTGATGTGCTTCTTAAGATATGGGCACCACACAACAGCTGCATATTCTAGCTTTGGCCTAACAAAAGTCGTGAACAATTTCTTTAGTATATCGCCATCCATGTATTTAAAAGCAAATCTGAAGTTAGAAAGCGTAGCATAGGCTCCTCGCACAATGTTCTTAATGTGGTCCTCAGGTGACAGTTTTCTATCTAGAACCACCCCTAGATCTCTTTCTTTATCAGAATTCTTTAAAGATTTCTAACATAATGTATAGGTTGTGTGGGGTGTATGTTCTCCTATTCCACATTCCATAACATGGCATTTATTGACCCGCGATACACGGGGTTCACCACACCTTCATCAGGGCTCTTGTAAACAGACGCCATTTTTAAAAAAAATCATGGGCCAAACTCCCGGGTGTTAGGGGCCTCAGTATCGCGTAAGCCTGACGCACGCAGCCTGAGCTCACAGCACTGCTGTTCACTTGTGACCACAGCATCGCCTAAAAATGCCAAAATATACTTGTTCATGCTATTATGTAGCGATGATATTATTACAGAGGACCCTGACTGTGATAAAAGTGACCAGGGTTCTGATAATAGCAGGATTGCGATGATATTTAGCGCTGTGCGCCATGGAGGGAGGAGTAATGCTGTGGGAGGGAGGGTGGTTGCGATGTTTTCTGACTGTGTGTGGCCACCTTTTATTGACTGCACTCAGCATACCAGCTTAGTGGTTCGCTATAGTGAACACAAATGTAGATACTTATATATAACGTGTGTATAGAGGGTATAAACAGCAAGAGAAGGTTTGGAGCCGCCATTTTGGTGAGGGCGGTGGCGTCGTCTGCACGACGCCACCGTGCAGACGACGGTGTTGTTTACTGGATACCACGATCGTCTTTGGGCACCATACCAGTTTATTTGTATAAGTATGGTGAATAAAACAGGTAGATATTTTTATAATGTGTGTATATAGCCTAATAATGTCACACAGTATTGTTTGGAGGAGAAATATTAGGTGTTTGTGGCCTTGAGGGAGGCAGCCATCAGCTGACGTGTTAGGTCCTATGTCTTTGTGCATTTACTCACCATACAAGCTTCGATGTACAGTTATGGTGAACAAAACATGTAGATACTTATATATACCATCTGTATANCTTCTTGGCAGGTGGTGTTGCTGCAGGGGAGGGGGTTCATCCCCCCTTCCCTTTTGGAATTAGTTTTACTGTATTTGCCAACAATATTTCAGCACCCTCGTGTCGGGCGCATCCATCTTTTGCTGGATGTATTGTTCTTGGAAAAAAGTATTAATTAATATAACAACTTCTTTGTTTGGCTCATCATAATTTATTGCGCACTATTTTCTGGTGATATTGGTACCTCTGTTCTTCCCTCTTCTGAGATCGGCAGTTTCTGTGTATATTTTTAGCAAGAGCTTTACTCTACAGTTTGAGTTGGCGCGACTAGCCTCCAGTCGTGGCGCACCATCCTACAGCTGTGGTTTGTTGTTTCCCACTCTTTGCGTGCGGCAGCCGGGTGGTTGGAAGTTTACCATTGTTTTATTGATTCTTGGGGTGTTTTTCATGTACCGTATTTGCCGGCGTATGAGACGCACTTTTTTTTATTTTTAAATGCATCAAAAAAGTGCCCTGCGTCTAATGAAGCTGTTTTATGGATGGGAGACCGAGGAGGATAGGCTAGGGAGCTGGACGAGCACACTTTACTGGGTAAGTTCGCTAGGCACAAATATCGTTGCTAATAATAAAATATTGAAAGCAAGCCAAATTATCACAATGTTATCACAAACTTATGATACGTTGACAGCTATGAAGGAAGCTCGCATCATCATACCCAGTATACATAACCCACACCTGCTATGTCATACATTATTTATCGACTGTGTTACCTTTAAGACACATTTATTCATTATCTAAATGAAAAATTATCCTAGAAATTTGAAAGGAATGTTCAACTTTCTTCTGCTTGTCAGCCATTTGCAATGTATGAATGACAAGAACACAGAGCTGGTCGGCGGGTGGACAGCACGCTGGACTTGTGATCCTGTGGTCCTGGGTTCGATCCCTGGTGCTGGCGAGAAATAATGGGCAGTGTTTCTTTCACCCTATGCCCCTGTTACCTAGCAGTAAAATAGGTACCTGGGTGTTAGTCAGCTGTCACGGGCTGCTTCCTGGGGGGTGGAGGCCTGGTCGAGGACCGGGCCGCGGGGACACTAAAAAAAAAAAAGCCCCGAAATCAAATCAAGATAACCTCAAGAGCACTGTTATGGTGCGCCACTGCTGGGTACACCACCCTGGTGACCTGATTCAGCAACAAAACATCACTTCCAGAAATACAAGTTTCACATCCTGTATAGCAATTCTCTTGCAAAAATATAAACTACTACACCACAGTTGATTTTAGAGGAGGTAAGAGTTGTGGTACGAAAATTAATAATATTAATACTTTAAAATATTTTTCTAAATGCATGATGAAACGTACTAAAATAGTTTTTTCCACAAAATATTCTTTTAAAACGGGTGCGTCCTATGCGAGGGTGCATCTTTTACATCGGCAAATACAGTAGTTAATGTGCTCTTGTTCTTACTGGTGACTCAGTCATTAACTTTTGTGTGACATGTCTCAGGTGTGGGTTATGTTTGCTATGAAAGATACGTGAAGAGATACATATACGGGGAGATACGTGAATTGGTGTGTGTTTCCCTCATCACTGCCACAGTGTGGGGCTTTTGTGACCAGTGCTCATCACTCCCGCCAGAGTCATTGGGGACTGTCCTTATGTTGGGCTCACAGCATGGTGCGGGAGTTTGTGGCAGGTGCTGTGCCGGATTTGCCTTCCTCGGAGCTCGGTAATCCGGCTCCATTCAAACTGCTCCCCAGAGGTTCATTGTCTCAACCGTGTTGAGGTACCTTCGGTCCGTGGCTCTTTGGGGCTGGTCGTTTCGAGTGATTCTTCTGCTGAGTTCTCGGGATTTAGTTCTCTGCTCTGTTCACATTCAGGGGAGTGTCCAATGTTTTGGCAGATGGTCTGTCAAGCTTCATTCTTCTTTCCACGGAGTGGATGGTTGATGCTGCCTCTTAACTTTGGCTTTGCCGGACGTATGTGCGCCCGAAGGTGGACCTCTTCACATTGGCATGGTCTCTGTGTCTCCCATTGCATGTGGCATCGTTTCCTGATGGCAAGACCGTTGCGTTAGGTACCTTTTGGCAGAACTGGTCTAGGTGAAGGGTTCCTGTACCTCTTTCTCCTGGTCCAGCTGTTGCTTGGAGTCCTATCGGGGGAGGGTGATTCTTGGCTCCTTGGTGCTGGCCCAGCCTTTGTTTCAGGTACTGCTTGCTCGGTGTCCAAACCTGAGCGATTTTCCGGCTTCTGGCTTCGCCTCTTCCAGCAGATCGGGCCAGTGAGGTATCTTGTTAGTTCGCCTTACTGCTCCTCACAATGCATCTGGTCTTTCTGTGGGGAGCCCTAAAGCTATTCAGACTGATGTGTGTTATACTAGTTTGAGGACATTGGTTATGGGAGTTCTTGTCTACTGGGAACCATGAGCCAGAACCTGGCCCCCTCAGAGAGGCACAGGGAGCAATGGCCATATATGAGAACAGTACTCTACATTTAGAGTATGTCATGTCTGCCATCGATTGGGGTATACCCCCAGAAAGGAAAGCATAATACAAACCTCCAACTGGTGAAAATTGCAACCTCCATCCAAACAGAGCCAAAGAACTCCCCCCCCCCTAAAAGAACACAAATAAACAAAGCTGGTGAGCCAGCAGCTCAACCCTCCAGTTCTTGACTGATGTGCACTGGGGACACACGTTGCCTCTGGCCTCGTTTTCCTGTCTGGATTTTTGCCTTGTGTGGCTGTGCCAGCTATGTGAGGTGATTGTGGTGGCCATGTGTTCTTCTGGATGCAGGGCTGCATGCGTTTAGGGCTTGCTTCCATAGATGTACCTGTAAGTACTACCCTTGTATGTTAAGGGTTCTCTTCCCTGGGGCGTTTGGAAGTAACTCCTGATGGGGTTTCCATCGCTTGGTGCTGGCCTCGCCCTTGGGATTGAGTGGGAGTCGTGGGGGTTTTCATGTAGCCCTGGGTAGGGAGTGATTGTTGCTGGGTGGGACGCACTGTGGTCGGCATAGCCTGCACACACGCGGCGGCCACGATTCTCTCTTGCTTCCAGTTAGCTTGGTTATGGGATTTTTGGGGTTTTTGCATTATTTCTTGTTTAGTCGGAGGAGGTCTGCCTATGTTGTTAGTATTCCTCATCTGGTGCCCTCAACGTTTCACAACTGCTTCTGGGGGTCAGTTTGCCTGGTATTATTAGACAGGGTTTACCTGGCTTTGCTAAGCCAGTGCCTGGGGTTTCCCATAAGGTTACTTCCCTCTCCCCTTGCGGACCCTGTAAAACCTCTTTGGGCCTCGGGGTGACCATGAGCTTGTCTTCAGAGTTCTCTCTTGCCTTGTGCGAGGTTGAAGGTTGTTCGTTACCCGTCTCAGGTGACGATCATCCGTGCTGCCTGTTGGGTTGGTAACACTTTCGACACAGGGTTTTGAATGATGTTCTTCGCTCATGCTCCAGTTTACCCATTCTTTGTCTGAAGATCTTAGGGGTCAGGCAACAGCTGCATTGCATGCTAGGTATTTTTTGTTGCAATGAGCCAGGTTGGTTGCCCAGTTGGAAGCCTCGGAGCTGCCTCGCATGGGTTTTAGGGCATGGTTGCCCTGCTCCTCCCACCCTGCTGCTGGCTCCCAAATGTCTGAGGGTTTCAGAGTTGGGGCGGGTTTAACTTGGGATGAGACTAGGGTGGCTTTGGGAAATACCCGTTCCAATTTGGGTACGGAGGTGGTTGAGCCCGATTGTCCCAACAAGGCTTCTGGGTCAACCCTGCAGACCTCTTTCTTTGAAGCTTTTTCCTGAACTCCATCTTTTCTTTAGGGAAGGTCAACGTGAATGAGGGTTCTGCCACAGGCCTGTATCTGGGGTTTCTGGGGCAAGGGGGGGAATCTGCTTGGAGCAAGTTGGCTCGTTTTGACTCTGGTCATTGGTGCCTTCGGGGCAGGGGTTATTGCTGCAGGGGCAGTGGTTTTTGTCTCCACTTTCCCTGTATGAATTTGAGTTGGGTGCGGCTCCCCCCCCCCCAAGGTTCATTTCTGGGTGCCTTTGAGTTCCTCGGATTCGTCTTTCCGGAGGTTGGTTCTTTGCCTCTCGGATTTTCCTTGCAGGGGTTCAGGAGGCTCGTGGTGCCTACCTCCTGCGAGGCTCAATGATTTCGCTTCTGTCATGGAATCCAGCTTCATTTGAGTTAGGTTGTTCTTCCCCGTATTGGGTGCGCTATTTTTTCCGGAGTCCGGAAAAAAAGTCTTCCGGAGTCTTCCTGGCTGGCAGACTGCCCTTACTTTTTGCTAGGAATGTGGCACGGGTTTTGTCGTACCCACACGCTAAAGTGGCTGGGAGGTTACCTCGGTATTGCAGGAAATCTTGGTGGGGGGCTCAGTGGAGTTCCTCAGTGAGTGCCTCTTTGCCCCAGCACTTTCTTGTGAGGTGGGTCTACTGCAATTACATGCTTAGGTTCCCTCTCTTTCGGCTGCCTTAGTAAGGTATGACCATCCAGCTCGTGACCACTTGGCCTTGGTCTTGCATTTCTTTAGTCTGCTGGAGCTGTGCTTGGACTGACTTTCGGAGGATGTGGGGGGCTTTGAGTGCTGGGCCTTCGACTGGGGTTATGGTTTCGGCTGCCGAGGCGTCGACTAGCATGTTTGTTTATTCCATTTATTATGCACCCCATACCCATCCCATGCTGAAGAGGCTTGTGCCTATCCTCTGGGAAGCGGTGTCTATGTTTTTTACCTCTTGGCTCGCATGTCGGCAGGTCGTCTTGGCTCTCTCTTGATTCTACTTGGGTTCTGGCTCTCCAGTCTTCGTCTCTGTTCTGTTCTTTGTTATTTCCGGAGGACTGTGTTGCTCAGTTTTTGTCTGCGAAGTCCACCAGTTGCCGCCACATTTTGGATTTGTTGGGGGTCGGGGGGGGGGGGTTCTCGATCTTCTCGGGGTGGTTGTGCCAGGGCTTGGGTTTTGGTATGTTGGAGCTATTGGTACCAGTTTCTGAGCCAGTGTATCCTCCTTGCCTTCTTCATCGGGTCAATGGGGTTGTCGCTCTGTACAGAAATTGGCTTCTCGGAGAGAAGTCTGCAAAACCTGAACTTTGCCATGCTGGTCTTCCCACTGGGTAGGACTCGGCTTTGGAGGTTGTTCTGGTACCTTTGGGGCAGCTCCTTTCACTGGGGTCCTTATGAAGGTTGCTGCGACTCTGGCTTCCTCTTCGATTTTTTTTGAGGAGTTTGTGGATGCTCAGTGCCATGACACCTTCCCTTGCCCTCGCTTGCTGTGTTAACGGACGCCTCGTCCCTCTGCTGGGGCTTTGTGACCAGTGCTTAACAGGCCAGCCAGGGGCGTTGGGCTCCATCCTTCTGTGGGTCTCGCAGCAAGATGCGGGAGTTTGCGGCTGTGTGGCAGGTGCTGTGGAGGATTCAGATCCTTCAGGGCTCTGTGATCTGGTTCCATTTGGACTGCGCCCCTGTGTTTCATTGTCTCAACCAGGGGGGTTCTCTGCGGTGTGTGCTCTTTGGGGCTGGTCGCTTCGAGTGGTTCTTCTGCTGAGTTCTCAGGGTTTGGCTCTCTGCGCTGTTCACATTCAGGGAGTGTCCAGCATCCTGGCAGATGGCCTGTTGCGCTTCCTTCCTCTTTCCACAGAGTGGACAGTCGAAGACACTTCCTTCCTTTGGCCTTGGTGGACATTCGGGGGCCCAGAGGTGAACCTTTTCATGTCGGAGTGGCCTCGCCATCTCCCATTATAAGTGGCGCCTTCTCGTTTTTCTCCTCTCCGCAGTTTGTAGTAGCCCCTTCAGTCCGTGGCTGTATTATGAAAGCTTTGTTTTTGTTGGCTTTAGCCTCTGGGGGTCGGGTTGCGGTGCTAAATGCTTCTCTCCAACACAGAGGGTTCTGCTCCTTTGGTCCTGGGTGTCATTTTGTTCGTTTGCAGCCCTCCTTCTTTTCTGGTGAAGAATGAGACTGGGCTTCTGGAGGGGTTCATGGTTTGTTGATGCTTGGTTGGTTAGGTTGATTAGGCTGGGGGTGCATCATGTTTTGTGTCCTGCTGCAACATTTCGTCGCTATCTGCAGGCCACTGGTTCAGCGATGGTGGATGCACTCCGGGTTGATCCGGTTTCCCTGGTCCAGGGCCTGTGTCTCTCAGGTTATGCAGGGTTGTCAAGTCTAGCCATCCTGCAGTTTACCCTTATGCCCATTATGTGAGGAAACATGTTGCTCTCACTGCTGTATCTGGGAAGATATCTTGGATTGACATTCGAGCATGTGTGTGTATATATGTATGTATATATGTATATATGTATATGTACGTATATGTGTATGTATGTGTATAAAGTATATATGGAAGCTGATCAGAATTACATTTCACCTTTGTAAATGCACATTAATGACACTATGTAAAAGACACGTCGAACACTTTATGTAGGGCATACGTAATTCTGTGTTTCTATGTATTTACGTGTGTAGGTTAGCTTAGCATTTTAAAAGCACCGACTCACATTCTGTGGTTGATTGTTCAATAAACCCCTGAACTATATGTTTAACACATCTCTAACCCTGTCCATGGAGGACAGAAGAAAATGTATATATGCTGGTTAGCATTGTAAATGTGTGGCCATGTCTGTGGTAGAAAATAATAATAATAAAAAATCTTATCAATGTTCTGGGCCCTCTGTGGCCTTGTATTGCTTTGGGCCATCTGTCGCGGCCTGTTGTCACTTCTTCGTCTTCAGACATGCGGTGCTGCTGCCTCTTGGGTTAGTCCCTGTTTTTGCTCCTCTGTGGGTAGATAGCTTCAAGGAGCCAACAGGGCTCCCCACAGAATACCAGCATTGAATGTAATGAAACGGCATTTCCTGGGCGAGCCCTGGAGGCTCCTTGACACCATCCATCCCTCTGGTTGGTGGTTTTCATCATTCTACAAACTGTAGGGTTCAGCTGCTGGCTCGCGTGAACGGGTTCCACCTTCCCCCTGTACGTAGATGGAGGGGGGGGCTGTAACGAGCGGGCGCGCTAGTTTCATGACGATTTGCTTGTTTATTTGATTTCTTTTGGGGGGAGTTCTTTGGCTCTGTTCGTATGTAGATTGCAATTTTCACCAGTTGGAGGTTTGTATTATTATGCCTACCTTTCTGTGGGTATACCCAGGTTGATGGCAGACATAACATACTGTAAATGTAGAGTGCTCATATAGCTATTGCTCCTTGCGCCTCTCTAAGGGGAGGCCAGGTTCTTGCTCGTGGTTCCCGTAGGTTAGAACTCGCGTAACTGATGTCCCCAAACTAATATGGCACATATTAGTCTCGATAGCTTCAGGGAGCTAATGGGGCTTGCCCAGAAAATGGCACTTCATTACTTTTAACACTGGTTTTTTAACTTGTGTGTATTGTCATTTATATGATGATCAGGTGGTTTCTTTGATGGTGTCCCACCTGCAGTCTTCCTCCCAGCGACAGTATGTACAGTACTGTAGTTTAATTTGTCATCCACATTTCCGTGGAAATAAACATATGATTCATCTGGGTTCTATGAGACCTGACATAGCTGAGTGGAAAGAACCTCTGCCTCACACACGTGGGGTCCATGGTTTAAGTCTCCTAGATCCCAGGTGAATGAAAAGTATGTTGTTTCTTGGCAGTCTTTCCGTCACTTTATTTCTCTTCGGAGGTTTTCGTCTATTTTGAACTGGGTTGTTTTGTCCTTGCTCTTTCAGCTTTTTCTGGATCAGTATTCATCCCTAATACTGTCGCTTCTTATCGCACAATGTTGGCGGAGCCACTCCAGTTTGGGTTGGATGTGGAATCTGCTCCATTCCGCAAGCTTTCACGTGCATTTATCCACCTCCGGCCTGCTCATATGCTGCCTGAGCCTTCTTGGTCTTTAAATAGTGTTCTTACTTTTCTTTCTTCCCACTTTTTTTGTGGCCCCTTCGATTAGGGAATTCTTTTGGAAGGCCTTGTTTTTGTTGGCCTTGGCCTCTGGGAGTTGGGTTGGGGAGCTTCATGTTCTCCTCCAATGCCAGGTGTTCTGTTAGTTTGGTCCAGGTGGTCGTTTTGTTCGTTTATGGCCTTCTATTCTGGCATAGATTGAGATGGCGGGCTTTCGGAGGGGTCAGTTGGTTGTGGATGCGTTTTGGTTAGGCTGGGGGTGCATCACGTGTTCGGTAATTACCTAAGTGTAGTTACAGGATGAGAGCTACACTCGTGGTGTCCCGTCTTCCCAGCATTCTTTGTCATATAGCGCTTTGAAACTACTTGGTGGCAGTTTTATGCTGCTACCTGCCGGCCGCAGAAACTGTGACATTTTTTTTATCATGTTGTTATAGATTCAGCTACTCGGAACAAGTTCCAAGTAGCACGGGCTATGGTGAGCCCGTAACTTACCTGGCACAGGAGTGGGGCAAGTAGCACGGGCTATGGTGAGCCCGTAGCGGACTTACCTGGCACAGTAGCGGTGCTGTGTGATTTTTTTTTTTATCATTCAAGAACTGGAGTAGTGGACTGCTGGCTCCGGTGAGCTGGCTACCCCTTCCCTTCCTATAAGGAGCGGGTAGAGCTTATGATTGGAAGTGCTAGTCCCGTGAAATTTTGCTTGTTTGGTTCCTTACTGGGGGAGTTACTTTGATCTTTTGGGATGTAGATTACATAGGTTAACCCAGACAGTGCTCTGTTTTGATTCGCCTACCTTTCTGGGTACTTCCCCGGTCAATGGCAATTATGACGTACTTTAAATGTAAAGTGCTCATAAGCCATTGCTCCCTGTGCTCCCCATTGGTCCCCTGTGCTTCTCTGAGGGGACCAGGTTCTAACTCGTGGTTCCTGGTAGGCATAAGAACAATTGTGACTGATGACCTCAGACTAATATAGCACATATCAGTTCAGATAGCTTCAGGGAGCCTCCGGGCTCACCTAGAAAATTGCATTTCATTACATTCAGTGCTGGTTTTTTGGGAAACCCTCCTTGGTAGCTCACCATAGCTTGTGCTCTAGTGAAACCATGCTATAAGAAGTGTAGTAGGCCTCCTGAGAACCACATTCTGTGGAAGCCAGAACCAGAATATAGCGCTCTGAGGCAATATGAGCAGGGAGATCATTGGAAAGATTTAAAGCCAAGAAAAACCCTCCAGTAAGATAAGCGAAACAAATTAAATTGCTGTCTGAAGATATAGACATGAAAGTGTTGTTACTAGTGAACAACAACTGTTGTTGTTGTTGTTGTTGATCACCAGCGACAACACGAAAAATTGAACATCGAGCCTTGATGTGCTCGACCACCTCTAAGACGGCAGCCCAGGTCACCCAGAGTTCAGGTTTAGCCACAACCCTCACTCATGTGCCTGGTGCAAGTAGTGTGTGCACACACTTTGTGGAACTCTCTGAGCTGCTCTGATTACAGCTAAGTAGTATTGGCAAACCTGTTATGTAGTACTGTGATGGGTCATTACTTTGTTTTGTTCCCTTTGTTTCATGATTGTGTTTAGTTCTTCTGTTACTGTTGTGCTTGATATATTTAGCTGTTGTTTGCTTGCCCTCCCAGCTTTACCTGTTAATTTGGGCTCTCAAATGGCCTCAGCTTAAGGACCCGCAGGAGGTGGTGGGATAGAGACTGGCAGATACGTCTTCAGTGGCTGTTGCTTCTGAGGCCTTTGAGGCTCTGCAATCTATCCTAAGAGTCCCCTTTATCCTGTGGAATTTACTTAGAGGTTCATCTTGTAGGGATTGGGGACATGACTTGTTGAGACTCAGCCTTATCATTCTTTCCAATCTTAGGATTCTAGGTGAGAGGGTGGGGTGTTGATGTAGGCTTTGTCCCTGACCCATATTCTTTAAGAGTTGTGTAGGGTCTCATGAATTTGGGGTTGCATTGTAACCCCTCTATAATTCTAGTTCATAGCCCCTTAGGGTTTGTTACTCTGTACAGAGATGTTCTTGTTCCCTCCAGTCCAGCATGAGCTTGATTCCTCTTCCACTTATCTGTAAGTACATTTCTGAATCCGAGTTTGTGGCTGGCTTGGATTTGCCCTGTTCAAATTGTTTCCCTTCCATTTCCTGATTGCAATATAAGATTCTGGCTTCTTCCTGGCTGCAGTATAAGGTCCCCAGCATTGTCCTGTCTGTGATATAAGGACCCATCTTTGTCCTGCCTGTGGTATAATGTCCTGGCTTCGTCCTGGCTTACTATTTAGGACAAGTGGCAGCTATTTGTCATATTGAGTAGAAGGCTGCATCAGTCTTTCAGATCTTTCTTGTGGGCTCCTTCTTTGAGGCTGTTAATGCAGCAGGACCTCGTTTATGAAATTTTTGCATGGCCCAAACAATTCTTGTTCAGTGAATCAAATAAATATTATTTATCCACTGCAGGGAAACATGTGGGAAATGTAGAAAGACTTCAAGGAACAGACAAAGAGAATTATATGTTATATATGTAAAAATTAATTTCACTTTTCTTGTGCAGAAGTGAATAATAATAAAGGACTGTGAGAAGCTCACAGTCTTTGAATATGCAAAACAGATTTGCATAATTGGAACATATTAACAGATCTCATGGAAAACATGCGTCATGGCTGTAAAATGACTTTCATGAAAACCTACCCATTCAAGCAGAATGGGAAGGAAAGAAAATTTTAATGCAGTCAGAAGCTGCTGAAACTGAAATAATAGAAAAAGTACAAGAACAGGAAAAGAAAACTCGGAATCAAACTTGCCTTTCATAAATGGCATCCTCACTGTAATAAATTGAGTATTTGGAGAATTCACAGAGATCCATACGGGTGATTACATGAAGTGAGGTCTGTATACAAAAATATAATTTATGTAGATGTGATAAGAGTAAATAGATCACATAGAGGAGTCAGGTTATATATTAAAGAGTACTTTGTATGCACAGAGCTCCTAAACTTTACAAATGAAGTGGTAGAGGTATTTAATATCTAAATACAGTACAGGAAATAATTACTATTATTATTCTAATATACAAATTGCTAGATTGCAAAGGTTGAGAAATTCACCAAGCAGATGAATAAATAAAGAATTGCTTACATAGCTCAATAAACCCAGTGCTATCCCAAAAAAGAAATTGTATCTCAGAGAGATTGAAGAAATAGAGCAGAAGCTGAAGCATTCATATCAGGCTGAAGAAGTGCAATTGGAACAGAAACTTATACAAGAGATAGAGGAAAATCCAAAATATTTTTTCACATGTGAAATTAAAATAAAAAACCTCTACTGGTATTGGTCCAGTGCAGTACTTATAAGTGATGATTCATACTCAGGATGGCAAAGAAACTTGTGAAAGCCTAAAAGAACAGCATGAGCTATGTGAAGTACAACAATAAGCAACTTGAAAGTTGAAGATAGCTTTAAGAATGATATCCAAATACCCTGACAATATAACTGATATTAACACGAACATAGCAGACTTTGAAATAGAAATCGACAACGTGCCCATGCACTCAGCACCGGGTCACATACACACTCAGAATTCCATATTTATAAAGAAATGCAAAGTGTCAGTAGTACGAATGCTCAGTGTAATTTGAAGAATGGGATTGGATACAGGGGAGATACCAGAAGCACTTAAATCAGCAGTCAAATCAGCTCAAGAGTCAAAATCCAGTTGTCGGTGGTCAGTGTTATTGTTAAATATCACATTATCTTGTGCTCTGCATTTGCCTTTTTTATTTTATTTACAAGATGTCATACAGCACTCATTATGCTGAGGGTGGTAAGAGAAAGTGGAAATATATTTCCATTCAACAGAAAATGTTCATTAATAAGAGGTGGTGTAGGCATAGCCACCTCAATACTGCCACACTTTGGTGTGCAGATCTTGATTATTTTGTTCAGTGTGCATAGCAAATAATTGACACATATAAAATATTGACTCCGAATTATTTGACAATGATTGCTTGATCATATTTGACAGGCAAAACAAAGAATGCATAATAAATTAATTTTCAGTGATTTTTTTTTTGTTTTTTTCAGTGTTGGATGAAGGTTGGTTAGGATGGGTTTGTACTTACCTAATTGTGCTTGAGGGTTATTATGAATATATTCCACTACACTACTCTCCTGGTAAGGTAAGTAGCAAACCTGTATATGCATTACAGTGGTTATAGGCCCTCTCAAAACGGTAAAAAACATAATTGTTTGGGGCCAGACAACGAAATATCTCGTGCACCCAATCGGCTTCGCCCCATATGGTTCTTCTGAGTGAATTCACACTGTTTGCTCGTGCTCTTTTCTGTAATCTCAGGGCTTGACATATCCACGTCTAGGTACCCATGTTGGCCCTTGGCATTGATGGAAGTGGATCACAAGGCCTGCACTCTTTTGGTATATATTTTTTGTTCATGTAAATTTTGGAGAAGTTCTGGGTTGATATCAATGCTCCCTTTGAAGCTCTTAAGTGGATTATTGTACTGTAACACAGATACTGTTCTCTAGTAGTTCACTCTGGAGGTGGTGACAGATGTCTATCCAGATCTCCATGCCTACTAGCTGGTCATCTTTGACTTTCTTCAGTGGGGTCCACTTGGTGGCTTTTCCTGATAGTTGTCAACCCATTTCTTCACTTCCTTTTATTAAAAGGAGGATATTTGTCAAGTTTTGGTGTTAGCAGTACCATATTTTTAAGTCTCTCGACCAAGTGTTGTGATTGTGCTAGAGGCCCCCTGTTCCATCTTCTCACCAGACCAGATAATGCTGTTTTTTGGACTTGGATAGGAGTTTTGGGGTGCGGGTTGCCCAGGTGCATGCGATGGCCTACAGCTCAAACCTTGCAGCTTGGACTTTTGCCCAGGTCTGGTTTCTGGCAGGATGTCTTGCAGTATTCTATGAGTTGGTTCTTCTCTTCTTACAGAGTGGTTAAAACTCAAATTAAGTTTTATGAAGAACAATGAATTTCATAAACCAGGCCAACATGGATTTAGTGCGGGAAGATCCTGCCTTGCAATTAATCAACTACAGTGACATTTGAATGAGGCTTTAAAAGAGAAATATAATGCAGAAGTTGTATACACAAACTTTGAAAAAGCATTTGATAAATGTGACATGGGGTTATAGCACATAAAGTGAGGTCCAAAATAATATCAGGTAAAATATGGTGATTGATATTCCACATGATAAAAAAAAGTGTGATGTCTAATATTGATAAATTCCACATACACTCAACCACTACGACAAAATCACAAAAACATTAGTAGAAAGACAAAATGCAGATGTTATATACACTGATTTTGTAAAGACCATGATTGACTGTTACTCTTTGCATTCCGTTTAGACATAAAATTTAAAATCAAACATCCCAATTTACTGCTATTTCTAGTGATCTCATTTATGGGCTACCATTCCATGATCACACTTATCATGTGAAAAAATTGCTGACCTGGAGACCGTGCAGAGATCCTTTATTGCTAGAATCCACCCAGTAAAACATCTAAACTATTGGGACCGACTAAAATGCCTAAATCTGTATTCTCTTGAGTGCAGGTGGGAGAGATACTTAATAATTTACACATGGAAAATAGTAGAGGGCTAGTCCCAAACCTGCACACGGAAATAACATCATATGAGACCAGTAGGCATGGCCGGATGTGCAGAATACCCCCGTTGAATAGCAGAGGTGCAATAGAGAACTCTATCAACATCAGAGGCCTGAGACTGTTCAACACACTTTCACTACACATAAGGGACATAACTGGCCGACTCCTCACAGTGTTCGAGAGAGAACTCGACACAACTCCAAAGAATACCTGATCAACCAGACCGATTCATACGTCAGGCTGCATGCAGCCGCGTCCAACAGCCTGGTTGACCAATCCAGCAATGAGGAGGCCTGATAGACGACTGGGCCGCAGGGTCGCTAAGCCCCGAAAGCATCTCAAGGTAACTCTCAAGGTTGCCAATGTGGAAAGGTTGTGAAATGCTGGTTGAGGTTAATAATCCTTATACCAATGAACATCTTTACATTCTACCTGCCTTGTGTCTGTCTACCTTCCGGGGATCAACAGTCCTGTGGCCCAGTCTCCGACCAGGCCTCCCGGTTGGTCGTTTGGTCAACCAGACGCGGTTAACTGTTGGATGTGGCTGCTTGCAGCCAGAGGTATGAATCACAGCCTGGTTGATCATGCATTCTTTGGAGGTGTTTGTCGAGTTCTCTCTTGAACACCGTGAGAGGCCGGCCAGTTATGCTCCTTACGTGTGGCGGAAGAATGTTGAAAAGTCTTGGGCTCCTGAGGTTGATAGAGTTCTTCCTCAGCGTACCTATTGCACCTCTGCTTTTCAATGGGGGTGTTTTGCACATCCTGCCATGACTACTAGTCTCATGTGATGTTATTTCTGTGTTCAGATTTGAAATCGGTAATATCTTCCACGTGTAGATTATTATGTATCTCTCTCACTCGCCTGCGTTCTAAAGAATACAGATTTAGAGCTTTTATTTGGTCCCAGTAATTAAGATGACTTGTAGAGTGAAAGCTAACCGAGAGGATCTTTGTACACTTGCTAGGTCAGCAATTTCTTCGGCTCTGAATGGGGCTGTTAGAGTGCAACAATATTCCACCATAGAAAGCACTAGTGTCTTGAAAAGTGTCATTGGTATGGCTGTCCTTGTTTGGTGGTCCTTAAAATCCTTGTAGTCAATTTTCTTGCAGTCATGACAGCTACTTTATGGTGTTCTATAAAGGTAAGATCTGACATGATTACTCCTAGATCCTTTGCATTGCTTTTTCGTTCTATAGTGTGATTTGATGCCGTTTTTAAATTTTCATTAAAAGCTTCATTAACCCTAAAACCGCGCATATTGGGGTGTCCGGAAGCAAAAAATATTCAAAATATCTAAAATTAACTTAAAGTTAAGCAAATCTCCAACTTATTGGCTTCAGTGTCGTGAAACTTTCATCAAAATATTTTCAGAAATTGATTTTAGATAAATTTAAACAAAATAAGAATGTTTTGTTGATAAGGAGAACAGCTTCTATTAACTGGAACTGAGGGATGATGCTAGCAAGCATTTGGATGCTCATCACCACAAAATTATTTATATCTTTACAGTTTTCTGACATCAATTTTCGTGTTACCTCTTTCATTTTGGTATTAAATTGTTCGCAATCTAATGGCGCGCATTTTAAAACTAGTCCATAACAATAGCACAATAAATGGAATTTTAACAAATACTGTATTTTAAAATTTGGACTACAAAAGTATTTATAATCTTTCAAGTGTTCAGACCTCAATTGTCAGGCTACATTATTGTATCAAATTGTGCGCAGTCTAAAGGAGCTCATTTTGAAACCACTCCCAGATTGATCGAATAAAATTAAAATTTTTAACAAATAAGTGTACTTTAAAATGATGGACGCAAGCACGAGTCCACCACTCGGCATAGGGAGAAAAATTATGGACTCATTATGAGTCAGGGGAGAGCGATAGTGTTAAATTAACACTATCGCATGCTGTGCGGACGAGTCACAGACTGACGTTATGCTCCCGACGGTGCGGGCGAGCGTGAGGTGACACCGAAATGTGTATACTCGTTTCAGTTTTCTCACCTTAATTCTCGTGCTACGTTGTTCATTTTGGTATCATTGTGTTTGCAATAGAATTCCCTATAGGGGAACAAATCCACAAGGGCCATGACGAGGATTCAAACCTGTGTCCGAGAGCATCCAAGACACTGCCTTAATCGACTATATATGCATATATATATATATATATGTTGACTATATATATGCATATATCCCTACAGGGGTATATGCATATAAGGTCCAAAAGCCTGCCGTGACTCCCCACAGCAAAGCCTAAAGTCGGCAAAGTTACCCGTGAGTGCGCAAAGTCAATAAAATGTGTATACTCGTTTCAGTTTTCTCAACAAATTACTCGTGCTACGTCGTTTGTTTTGGTATCATTGTGTTCACAATAAAATTCTCTACAGGGGTATATGCATATAAAGTCTAAAAGCCTGGCGTGACTCTCCACAGCAAAGCCTAAAGTCAGCCAAGTTACCCGTGAACGAGCACCAATTGGCACACCTGCAGACTAATGTATATATACTCGTTCAGTTTGATAACATAAATTTTCGTTTTACGTATTTCATTTTGGTATCAAATTGTTCACAAAATAAAGGCACATTTTAAAGCTAGTCCCATAATAATAAAACAATAAATGGAATTTTAACAAACATTTTAACTTTTGGACACTCATCACCACATAATTATTTATATATTTCCAGTGTTCTGACACCAATTTTCGTGTTAGGTCTTTCATTTTGGTATCAAATTTTTTGCAATAGAAAGGTGCGTATTTTAAAACTAGTCCCATAGTAATAGAACAATAAATGGAATTTTAGCAAATATTTTAAAATTTGGACCACAAAAGTATTTATTATCTTTCCAGTGTTCTGACATCAATTTTCGTGTCACGTCTTTCAATTTGGTATCAAATTGTTGTCAATATAAAGGCGCGTATTTTAAAACTAGTCCCATAATAATAGAACAATAAATGCAATTTTAACAAATATTTCAACTTTTGGATGCTCATCACCACAAAATTATTTATATACAGTGGCACCTCGACTTACCCCGACTTTACCAGCAGGCTTTACCCCTTACCCCCCATTGCCCCGACTTACGATAATTTCGAGTTACAATGTAAATTTGATAGAAAAATGCGACTTGACTTACGATAGTGTCATTGACTAAAGGATATTTGTTGGTATGTACACGTTTAGGTCGACCGAGCGTGTGGTTCCCAGTGACGCGGGTTGACCTGCCTCAGTTTACTACAGCCACCCACTTAGTGATGATCACGCCTATAAGAAATTCCATTTTTGTGGTGATTTTTTGGTTTTTGAACATAAAACCGATTATTATATATCACACCATGTGTTCCAAGAAAGTCAGTGGTAAGGTTCAACATATGAAAACCCATGTAAGGATGACCATAGAGCAAAACCAAGAGATCGTTCGTAAATATGAAGATGATGTGCTGGTTGTTGAACTAGCTGAAAAAAATGAAAATAAAATGAAAAATGAAAATGAAAAAAATGAAAATATAAAAACGGAAACCACGTTCAAAACTCAGGCAAATCATAACATAGAACGAAAAGGCATTGTAAAGGATCTGGGTGTACTCATTTTCAGTTCTTACCTTTAAAGAACACAATAAAGTAGCCGTGACAACTGCAAGAAAAATGACAGGTTGGATAACAAGAACTTTTCACACTAGAGATGCTATACCGATGATGATACTTTTCAAAACGCTTGTGCTCTCTAGAGTGGAGTACTGCTGCACAATGACAGCCCCTTTCAAAGCTGGAGAAATTGCTGACCTGGAGAGTGTGCAGAGATCCTTTACTGCTAGAATCCACTCAGTAAAACATCTAAACTATTGGGACCGACTAAAGAGCCAAAATCTGTACTCCCTTGAGTGCAGGCGGGAGAGATACATAATAATTTACACGTGGAAAATATTAGAGGGGCTGGTCCCAAACCTGCACACAGAAATAACATCACATGAGACCAGAAGACATGGCAGGATGTGCAGAATACCCCCGTTGAAAAGCAGAAGTGCAACAGGTACTCTGAGAGAGAACTCTATCAACATCAGAGGCCCGAGACTGTTCAACACGCTTCCACTACGCGTAAGGGACATAACTGGCAAACCCCTCACAGTGTTCAAGAGAGAACTGGATAAGCACCTCCAAAGGATACCTGATCAACCAGGCTGTGACTCATATGTCAGGCTGCGAGCAGCCGTGTCAAACAGCCTGGTTGACCAGTCCAGCAACCAGGAGGCCTGGTCAACGACCGGGCCGCGGGGACACCAAGCCCCGGAAGCACCTCAAGGTAACCTCAAGGTAAGGTAGCTAGGCAGTACAACAAATCTGTCAACGATATCTCCCATACTTGCTAAGAAAAAGGACATTATGAGTGCTAAAGTGGCAAAATTGGTATCAATAATCACGAAACATAGAACACAAACACTTGACGATGTTGAACAGTTGTTATTAGTTTGGATACACAACAAGGAGTTAGCGGGTGATAGCGTTTCAGAGGCCATCGTTTGTGAAAAGGAAAGAAAATTGCATGATCTTGTAAAGAAAGCCCCTGGATCAAGTGATGCAGAAGTGAAAGAGTTTAAGGCGAGCAGGAGATGGTTTGAGAAATTTAGAAAAAGAAGTTGCATTCATAGTGTTGTGAGGCATGGGGAGGGTGGCAACTCGGACAAACCAGCGGCTGAAAGATTTATTGGCGAATTTAAAGATTTTGTGCATACCTACCACAACAAGTGTTTAATTGCGACGAGACAGGGTTATTCTGGAAAAGATTTCCGAAGAAAACATACATTACCAAGAAGTCATTGCCCGGACACAAGCCTATGAAAGATCGGTTTACTCCTGTGTTGTGTGGTAATGCGAGTGGCGATTTGAAAATTAAACCCTTGCTTGTGTATCATTCCGAAAATCCAAGGGTTTTCAAAAAATATAATGTGCAGAAAAACAAAATGTGTGTGATGTGGAAGGCAAATGCTAAGGCATAGGTGACTAGGCAATTTTTTACGGAGTGGGTGAATGAGGTGGTGTGCCCTGCCATCAAAAATATTTGCAGATCAGTTTACCACTCTGCTTCTCCTCGACAATGCTCCTGCCCATCCTCCAGGCTTGGAGGATTCATTGATGGAGGAATTTAGTTTTGTTGCGGTAAAGTCGTGAACAATTTCTTTAGTATTTCTCCAATACTCTCCATATTTAAAAGCAATTCTGAAGTTAGAAAGTGAAGCATAGGCTCCTCGCACAATGTTCTTAATGTGGTCCTCAGGTGACAGTTTTCTATCTAGAACCTCCCCTAGATCCCTTTCTTTGTCAGAATTCTTTAAAGATTCCTCAAATAATTTATAGGTTGTGTGGGGTCTATGTTCTCTTATTCCACATTCCATAACATGGCATTTATTCACATTAAATTCCATTTGCCAAGTGTTCCATATACTTATTTTGTCCAGGTCTTCTTGAAGGGCATGACAATCATCTTTCTTATCTTCCCTATTATCTAAGCATCATCAGCAAGCATGTTCGTATAATTCTGTATTCTAACTGGTAGATCGTTTATGTGGACAATGAATATTACCGGTGCAAGAATTGAACCCTGTGGTACTCCACTTGTGACATTCCTCCAATCCGATACATTGCCTCTGATTACGGCCCTCATTTTTCTGTCAGTCAGGAAATTTTTCATCTATCTTAGAAGTTTACCTGTCACCCCTCCAATATGTTCCAGTTTCCAGAACAACCTCTTAGGTGGAACTCTGTTTAAAGCCTTTTTTAGGTCCAGATAGATGCAGTCAACCCAACCATCTCTTTCCTGTAAAATCTCTGTGGCTCAATCATAGAAACTGAGTAAGTTCGTTACACAGGATCTTCCTGATCGAAAACCATACTGTCTGTCTGATATTATATAATTTTTCTCCAGGTGTTCTAATCATTTAGTTTTAATTATTTTTTCCAATATTTTGACAATGACACTTGTCAATGATACAGGTCTATAATTAAGAGGGTCTTCCCTGCTGCTACTTTTGTAGATTGGAACTATGTTAGTCTTTTACCACACATCAGCTACAAGTCCTGTAAACAGGGATGCCTGAAAAATCCGTTGAAGTTGAATGCTGAGCTCAGGTGCACATTCTCTCAGAACCCATGGTGAAACTCCATCTGGACCAACTGCTATGTTCTTACTTAGCTCCTTGAGCATTTTTTCCACTTTGTCTCTAGACACCTCTATGTTGTTCCCTGGAATTCTTATTGTGTCTGGTTCCCTGAAAATTTCATTTTGTACAAACACACTTTGGAACTTTTCATTTAATGTTTCGCACATTTCCTTTTCATTTAACGTGAATCTATTTCCAATTTTCAACCTCTGAATATTATCCTTTACCTGCAATTTGTTGTTTATGAATTTATAGAATAGACCTGGTTCTGTTTTACATTTGTCTGCAATCCCTTTTTCAAAATTTCTTTGTATCGCTAGTATGTTTGGGGGTTTGGCCTCTTCCTATATCGATTCCATTTTTTTTTGTCTTTTGGTCTCTGGCCCTCTCGCAATTTCTGTTGAACCGATCCTGTTTGCTAGTTCTGCATCTGTTTTAATATAAATTTTTTGTGCCTTTCACATATATTTCACAAAACTTGACATACATCTCATTTACTTCCTTGCCTAGCAACAACAACTGTCCAATTATACTCATTAAAATTTTTTCTAAGGTTGCCATAATGTCCTCTCCTGAAGTCAGGTTTTTCAACTGCTTCGACCTCCTTATTTTCTTCCAGATTATAACGCGTTGCATACTTTATTCCCAAAAAGACATGGTCACTTTTACCCAAGGGAGGAAGGTACTGAATGTCAAATATCTCTTCCTCCTTCCTAGTAAATATCAAATCTGGCATGGAGGGAATGTCCCCTTCCCTCATCCTCGTAGCTTGTTTAACATGTTG
This sequence comes from Procambarus virginalis, assembly GCA_020271785.1. NCBI lineage: Eukaryota > Metazoa > Arthropoda > Malacostraca > Decapoda > Cambaridae > Procambarus > Procambarus virginalis. The sequence continues at coordinate 10,818,826 of WNGS01163002.1, read as the reverse complement.
ATACAAGAATGTTTCCAGGATGAGGTCTACAAATCTACAGGTCCAAAAATTCTCTGTTCTAGCTTCATATGCTTCCCAGTCTATGGATTTCAAGTTGATGTACCCGACTATCAACAGTCGTCATCTATCTATCTACTCTGGCTATAATCTCTCTCATTATTGTTATAAGACCCTCTCGTTTACTATCTAGCTCCTCCTTTGTCCATGTGTTGCTTGGCGGTGAACTATATGCATTTATGATCATTAGTTTATCATCCTCATGGCAGATCTCTAGTGCTATTACGTCAACTTCTCGTGGACTGGCAATCATTATTTCGTTCACCATTAGGTGTTCTTTCACCAGCACAGCAATGCCACCGCCTTTCCTACTTTTTCTGTCCCATCTCCAAATTGAGTAGCCCCTTGGGAATATGACCTCATTTAAAATAACATCGTCAAGTTTTGTCTGCAGCTGTGTTACATCACTTAACTCCAGTATCTTCGATCTCACTCCATCCATCTATATTGGTGTATACTATTTTCTGGAACATATTCCCCCTCTCCTTATTCTTCACTACCCCTCTCTCTAGCAATTTTTGGTTTGCCTTTTTGTACCATTTTACTGGCCTGCCTACCCCTATCACTTTGTAGAAAAAAAAAATTATTCTTCTTCGTTTCTGCTCTCATTTAGACGTTTTGCCTCTACGTACGAGGTTAAGTTTCAGCTTCTCTCTATCTTCTCTTGAAAGATCTCGTCTTAACGACCACACTTTCCCATCCTCATCACTTTGTAATTTTATAGCATTCCTTAGTACTTCTTCCATCTGTTTGGCACCATTTAGGGTGATCCTCAAAGGTCGATCTTTTCCTCTTATGTACCTGCCTATTCTCCTGTAGTCGCACACATTCTCTATGGTAGTAAGACTTTCCACGAGGCCAACAATATTATCTACTACTTTCGCTTCTTCTACAGCTCTTTCTGACCTAGATGTTATCTCCTTTTCTTTGCAACCAAAAATTATCAGGGACTTACTCCAATCAACTGTGTTTTGCACCAACTTCGGGTTAGATAATTTTACAAGCAGTAAAATGGGTACCTGGGTGTTAGTCAGCTGTCACGGGCTGCTTCCTGGGGGTGGAGGCCTGGTCGAGGACCGGGCCGCAGGGACACTTGAAGCCCCGAAATCATCTCAAGATAACGTCAAGATATATACCAATTCCTTTCTCACTTCCAGCCTAATGTTTGTTTTATCCTGGTTGCTGCAGTGTTTGGCTTCCTTTACTGCTTCTATTTTTTCCTTCTCCTTGGCCACTTGTGCATAGGGGAGTTGTATATCCTTCTTGCACTGTTCTATTTCCAGTGTAACTTCCTCCATCTGTGCTGACAAAAGCTGTTTCTCCTGTTTAATTTCCTTACCTAACCTATTGTAATCATTTATGTTTAAATTTGCTTTAACTTCTTCCAAAGCTATTTTAAGGAGTTTATTTTCCTCTTCCATGGCTTTGCAATTTGTTTCCAATTGATTCTTGTCCTTACACAAGTCTTTCACCAAACCCTCAAGACATAAAACTTTGCTACACAAATGGTCATTACTTTCTTTCAATTTACTGATTATTTCTATACGAGAGTTCACTATAGTATCTAATTTTACCAACTTGTTGTGTAGACTGCTTATATCAATGCTTTCTTCATTGAATCCCCCGAAATCAAGCTCTGTTTTGCTTTTCCTCTTGATGGCGGCTATCTTGAATGTTCTTGTCTGCACTGGAAATACTAGGGCAACTTTTTCTCATCCATTTTTTTCACTTCCTTTAGCACATTCCTGTTATCTCACTTATTTTTCAAAGGCACTATACCTTTATGTTCCCTGGGACACCACTCACTATCATCAACCTGTACTACAAGACTTAGGATTGTTGAAATATGCTGGAGCTCCTCTGATGCAAGTGTTGACATCAGGGGTGTCACCTTTTGAATTTTGTGAGTGTAATTACCTAAGTGTAGTTACAGGATGAGAGCTACGCTCGTGGTGTCCCGCTTTCCTAGCACTCTGTCATATAACGCTTTGAAACTACTGACGGTCTTGGCCTCCACCACCTTCTCACCTAACTTGTTCCAACCGTCTACCAGTCTGTTTGCGAAAGTTAATTTTCTTATATTTCTTCGGCATCTGTGTTTAGCTAGTTTAAATCTATGACCTCTTGTTCTTAAAGTTCCAGGTCTCAGGAAATCTTCCTTATCGATTTTATCAGTTCCTGTTACTATTTTGTACGTAGTGATCATATGCCCTCTTTTTTCTTCTGTCTTCTAGTTTTGGCATATTTAATGCCTCTAACCTCTACTCATAGCTCTTGCCCTTCAGTTCTGGGAGCCACTTAGTAGCATGTCTTTGCACCTTTTCCAGTTTGTTGATGTGCTTTTTAAGATATGGGTACCACACAACCGCTGCATATTCTAGCTTTGGCCTAACAAAAGTCGTGAACAATTTCTTTAGTACATCGCCATCCATGTATTTAAAAGCAATTCTGAAGTTAGAAAGCATGGCATAGGCTCCTCGCACAATATTCTTTATGTGGTCCTCAGGTGAGAGTTTTCTATCTAGAACCACCCCTAGATCTCTTCTTTATCAGAATTCTTTAAAGATTTCTCACATAATATATAGGTTGTGTGGTCTATGTTCTCCTATTCCACATTCCATAACATGGCATTTATTAACATTAAATTCCATTTGCCAGTGGTGCTCATGTACTTATTTTGTCCAGGTCATCTTGAAGGCATGACAATCATCTAAGTTTCTTATCCTTCCTATTATCTTAGCATCATCAGCAAACATGTTCATATAATTCTGTATACCAACTGGTAGATCATTTATGTAGACAATAAACATCACTGGTGCAAGAACTGAACCCTGTGTACTCCACTTGTGACATTTCTCCAGTCCGATAAATTGCCTCTGATCACTGCCCTCATTTTTGTATGTCAGAAAATTTTTCATCCATGTTAGAAGCTTACCTGTCACCCCTCCAATATTTTCCAGTTTCCAGAACAACCTCTTATGTGGAACTCTGTCAAAAGCCTTTTTTATGTCCAGATAGATGCAGTCAACCAACCATCTCTTTCCTGTAAAATCTCTGTGGCTCAATCATGGAAACTGAGTAAATTCGATCACAGATCTTCCATATCGAAAACCATACTGTCTGTCTGATATTATNCCTGGTGAACTGGTGGAAGTCTCATTTGGTTCCCTCTTGGGTTCGGTCTTGTGTGGGACCCTCACACCGCTTCCTTGTCTCTTCCTCCGGCGGCTCTGCTTCGCCTGCATTCCCGCCTTTGTCTGTTCCTGAGGGGCTCCCGGGTCACGCAGCGGTTGCTCGAAAGTTTGTGCGGGAGCCTGAACTTTGCCATGATGGTCTACCCGCCGGGTAGGGTGTGGCTTCGTCGGCATTTCTGGTTCCTTCTTCTGCATCCCTTCCGCCTCTCTTGCGACCCCTGGGTTCGGCTTCAGGAGGCTTTGTGTTGGTTGCTGCTTCGCCGGCGTCCTCGTCGGGTTTTTCGGGATACAGTGCCTTGGTGCCTAGGCGAGCCTTTGCTTGATGTGTTCCAAGACGGTGTCTCTGGGCTGGGGCTTTGTAACCAGTGCTCACCAGGCCGGCCAGGAAAGGTGGGATCCGTCCTTCCGTCCAGCTCACAGCACGGTGCGGGTGTTCGCGGCTGTGTGGATGTCGTTGCGAAGGGTTTGGGTCACTCGCGAATCGACGATCCGGCTCCATTCGAACTGTTCCTCGGTGGTTCATTGCCTAAACTGAGTGGGTTCCATGCAGTCCATGGCTCTTTGGGGTTGGTCGCTTCGGGTGACTCGTCTGCTGAGTTCTCGGGGTTTGACTCTCCTGGTGGTTGACGTTCGGGGGCTGTCCATTGTCCTGGCAGATGGCCTCTTCTGGTTCATTTCCCTGTCCGCGAAATGGACGGTCAACGCCAACCCATTCAGTTAGCTCTGTCAGACGTTTGGGGCCTCCTGAAGTGGATCTCTGCATCAGCGTAGTAGTGGCGTCTCCCGGTATACGTAGCGCCCTTTTCCAACTGCAAGGCCATCGGGGTTGGCGCCTTTAGGCAGGACTGGGCGAGGCGGGGTTACGTGTACTTCTTTTCCGCGGTTCAGCTGTTGCTCCAGGCCCTGGCTTGCTTAGAGACTTGCCAGGGGAGAGTTGTTCTTCTGGCTCCTTGATGGCCGGCCCAGCCTTGGTTTCAGGCGCTGCTTGGTTGATACCTGGTTGATGGGGTTCTGGGAGTTCTTCCACTCCCCAAGCCCAGCCCGAGGCCAGGCTCGACTTGTGAGAGCTTGGTCCACCAGGCTGTTGCTTGGAGCGGCCCGCAGGTCCACATACCCACCACAGCCCGGCTGGTCCGGAACTTCTCTTAGAAAACAGTCCAGTTTTCTCTTGAAGATGTCCACGGTTGTTCCGGCAATATTACTTATAGTCGCTGGGAGGATGTTGAACAACCGCGGACCTCTGATGTTTATACAGTGCTCTCTGATTGTGCCTATGGCACCTCTGCCCTTCACTGGATCAATCTTGCATTTTCTTCCATATCGTTCACTCCAGTACGTTGTTATTTTATTTTTATTGCTTGCTCGGTGTCCAAACCTGAGGGTCTTCCCACGGCTCCGCCTCTTTCAGCAGATCGGTCCAGCCCAGTATGAGGTTGGTTCGTTCTTCTCCTCAAGTCTTCGCGTCTGGAGTTTATAACTCGAGTCAATCATCATTTGTATGGGGCGCAGGTGGCTTTGTTGTTGATCTACCACCTGCATGCTTCGTCTCGGCGGCAGTATGAAGTTTCCTAGCGGTCCTTCCGGTTTTTCCTATCACTGCGAAGGTGTACTTCGGTCTTTGATAGGATTGTTTTGTCCTTCCTTCCTTTCGTGGTTGTTCCAGGACCGTCATATGTCGAATATTGTCATCTTGTATCGTGCGGCGCTGGCAGAGTCGCTCCAGCTTGCGTTCGGTGTTGATGTTACTTCGGCCCCATTCTGCAAGCTGTCTTGTGCATTGTTTCACTTCCGGCCTGCTCGTGCTCCTCCTGAGTTGTCCTGGTCTTTGGACCAGGTGCTCTCTTTTCTCTTTCTTCTCCTCTGTTTGTTGTGGCCCCTTTGGTTCAGGATTGTTTTTCTTAAGGCTCTTCCTGTTGGCATTGGCCTCTGGGAGTTGGGTCGTGGAGCTTCATGCACTCTCTGACACGGGTTTCTGCTCCTTTGGTCCTGGTGGTAGGTTTGTTTGGTTGCAGCCGTCTCCTTTTCAGGCGAAGAATGAGACTGCTGCTTTCCGGAGGGGTCCTTGGGTTGTTGATGCTTAGTTGGTCAGGCCAGGGGTACATCATGTGTTGTGTCCAGTTGCAGCTCTCCGCCGTTGTTTGCACGCCACAGCTTCGGTGGCTTGGTATGTGATTTGGGTTGACCCGGCTTCCCTCCTTCCCATTTCTCTAGCTTGGGTCTCTCAGGTCGTCCACTGGGTTTTAAGTCTAGCCAGCCTGCGGTCTATTCCCGTGCCCACGATGTTCGTAAGTTTGTTGCTTTGGTGGCCGTGTTTGGCAACATGTCTTGGGTTGACAATCGGGCACAAGTTTTTTGGAGGTCGGAAAGTGTCCTGACCGCTTGCTACCTTGTCAATGTCCCTGGACCTGGTAGGGCTTGCATTGCATTGGGTCAGCGGTTGCAGCCAGTTGTCTCAACTTGCGTTGAGGAGTGAAGACTGACTGCCTCCTGGGTAAGTCCCTGTGGTTTTCCTTGTCTTTGGGTGGTTTGCTCCGGGGAGCCGACGGGGCTCCCCCCAGAAAACCAGTGTTGAATGTAATGAAACACCATTTTCTGGGTGAGACCTAGAGGCTCCCTGGCATCCCTCCCTCCCTCCCTCCTTCCCGGTCGGCGGTGTTTTTGCATGTTTTTGACATCCAGCCTAAGAACTGCCATGCAAGGATCTGGGGATTCCCCTTTCCCCTTCTGGGGAGGGGGTGGTTGCGCAAACAGCAGCGCGGCAACGTGATGACGTCATGCTCATTTGCTAATTTTCATTGGGGAGTTCTGTCCACTCGGTTGGCTTTCAGTAGCAATATTTTCACCAGAATAGGGGTTTGTTTTGGGGCGCTTATCTTTCTGGGTCCCACCTTGAGGTTACCTTGAGGTGCTTCCGGGGCTAAGTGTCCCCGCAGCCCGATTGTTGACCAGGCCTCCTGGTTGCTGGACTGGTCAACCAGGCTGTTGGACACGGCTGCTCACAGCCTGATATACGAATCACAGCCTGGTTGATCAGGTATCCTTTGGAGGTGCTTATCCAGTTCTCTCTTAAACACTGTGAGACGTCGACCAGGTATGCCCCTTATGTGTATTGGAAGCGTGTTGAACAGTCTCGGGCCTCTGATGTTGATAGAGTTCTCTCTCAGAGTACCTGTTGCACCTTTGCTTTTCAACAGGGGGGGGGGGGTTATTCAGCACATCCTGCCATGTCTCCTGGTCTCAGGTGATGTTATTTCTGTGTACAGGTTTGGGACCAGCCCCTCTAATATTTTCCACGTATATATTATGTATCTCTCCCGCCTGTGCTCAAGAGAATACAGATTTAGGCTCTTTAGTCGGTCCCGAGTCATCAAAGACTCGATGCCAGACTAAGTCGATGGCAGACATAGAATGCTCTCAACCACACGGGCATTTCTATAGGCCATTGCTCCTTGTGCCTCTCTGAGGGGGCCAGGTTCTGGCTCATGGTCCCCGGTAGGCAAGAACTCCGTGCACTCTGATGCTAGAAAGCTAATTGTTTCGTATCAGCCTGGATAGCTCCAAGGAACCTCTGGGTCTTGCCCAGAAAATGGCGTTTCATTACATTCAGCTCTGTTTTTTTCAGTATGGGAGGTTTCACAGTTTGACCTGATTTCTTGGAGGTTCAGGTTTCTGTTGGCTCTTCAGATGTGTGTCTTTTTTTGCATGTGTCTGGGAAGCCCCTATGTGGCTCCCTGAATCCAGTTTGACTTACTGGGGACCAGAGCCATCTCTCCTCACGGAGGCACAAGAACCTGAGGGTTGTTAAGATCATCCACACTGGTTACAACAACTAAAGTCTATGAAGCAAAACAGACAACTGCAGGGTTCATAGAAAACAAAACACTGAAAGAGCCAAACAACTCAGCAAATGATTAATTCAAGACAGCTCTCTAGAAAGTAGCTCAAATCTCTTACTATAAATGGCCCAGAGCTCTCGGCTAACAGCCGGCTACTGGTCATTCCTATTATTAATGTTGATTTTTGAAAAAGTGCTTCTCAGTTGCCTCATTGCAGCAGGTCCTACTTCTTCCTCAGCTAAGTGCTGGCCATTCTTTGGACTTTGTATTTTTGCTACAAAGCTGTAGTATATGTTTTACCAGGGAGTTATCTGCCAGTATTCTTGTGTGGACTTTGCACATTTTCTGCTTTATGCTGCATGTGTCTAGTGTGACCTTACCTAGGTGCTTATCATCTAAAGTTGTCCCTGCATTTACAGAGTTAATTCCTTGGTGTGTTTGGGAGTTTGTTCCAGAGTGGTCAGTCTAACAGGGTGGAGAGCCTAGCACGATTTGTAGTGCAGCTGTTGACGCCTCTGTGAGGCCTTATGGGGATGAGGGGGAAGGCATTCTAATTGATTGTGATTGGGGTGCACTAGGATATGCACACTTATTCATGCATCATGCTGCAGATACCCTTCATAGCCGTGTTATCTTAACCTGCAATTTTTTACTGTTTCATTACACGGCCCTCATCACGGCCCTTGTGGATTCGTTCTTTTGACTGTTCTTTTGGTGAGACACCAACATGCTTGGGTGTCTTGCTTGGCTAGTTCATGCTGCAGATACCCTTCGCCTGACAGCTGGGTGGACAGCGCTTTGGATTCGTAGTCTTGAGATTCCGGGTTCGATCCGTGTGGAGGCAGAGAGAAATGGGCAAAATGTTTCTTTTGCCCTAATGCCCCTGTTACCTAGCAGTAAATAGGTACCTGGGAGTTAGACAGCTGCTACAGGCTGCTTCCTGGGGGGGTGTAACAAAAAGGAGGTCTGGTCGAGGACCGGACTGCGGGGACGCTAAGCCCCGAAATCATCTCAAGATAACCTCGAGATAGTTAACCTTCAGGTTGTGGTAACTCCCCTGTGGATCTGCTGTAACTCCCCTGTGGGTCTGTGGTAACTTCCCCGTGGGTCTGTGGTGTGGCTCATTATGGCTTAGTCCATCGAGCCTGCACACACTACATGCAAGTTCAAAGGGTGCATATGACGAGAGAGACGAGAGAGATACCAAATAACATACACATGGAAAATACTGGAGGGCCAGGTCCCAAATCTGCACAGTAAAATAACAACGTACTGGAGTGAACGATACGGAAGAAAATGCAGGATTGATCCAGTGAAGGGCAGAGGTGCCATAGACACAATCAGAGAGCACTGTATAAACATCAGAGGTCCGCGGTTGTTCAACGCCCTCCCAGCGACTATAAGAAATATTGCCGGAACAACCGTGGACAGTTTTCTCTTGAAGATGGACTGTTTTCTAAGAGAAGTTCCGGATCAGCCGGGCTGTAGTGGGTATGTGGCCCTGCGGGCCGCTCTGAGCAACAGCCTGGTGGACCAAGCTCTCACAAGTCGAGCCTGGCCTCGGGCCGGGCTTGGGAAGTAGAAGAACTCCCAGAACCCCATCAACCAGGGTGCTTGTCGGCCTTGCTACCTGTTGAGTTGGTGGCATCTTTGACCCCGAGGCCTGTGACATATGCACAAACAAGGTCTCTTATTTTATTTGGTCTGCTTCAAGACAGGAGTCATATCAGACGGCTGGCATTTTGCATTCTTGCTTTTCCCTCATTCATGGTTCGTTGTGTGGTGCTTGATTGGATGCCATGGAGTTGACCTCTGTGGAGTTCAGGGATCCATATTTGGAGGTGTAAGTATTTTCCACTTGGGTTAATACTGTGTTGCCTCTTCCTTCCTGTGCTAGTGTGGTTTGCTTCAAAGTGTTTGATGGTTTTGAAGCTAAGTCAGTGTTTAACTTTGGAGGTAGTTCAGTCACCTCCTGGGATGGTCGTATTCACTTTGACTGCAGAGGCAGCCGAGACGTTACTTCCAGCTGAGAATGCAGAGTCTTCACCTTCACAACCAATTTGTAGCTTTGATCCTACTCCTTGGGATGATGTCTTCCTGTCCCAGGCATTAGGCACAGAAAATGGCTCCACCTTGGGGCCATCGTGGCTGGCTACCAGGGCTGAGAGGGAGACCCTAAATGAGAGGTCTATGGGGTGCCCTTCTACTCATCCTGGACTTTAGTTCTGTCAGATGAGGGTATAGTTCTCCAGGGCAAAATGTATCCAACCATCCTTCAATGTTTGAGGTCAATTACTGTACTGTACTTGGATGCTTCCCACAGGGTTTGCTCCGTTGTTCCATTTGGTTCCATAAATTTGTCTTGCCTACTTGATGGGGTTCTGGGAGTTTTTGTATTCCCCAAGCCTAGCCTGAGGCCAGGCTTGACTTTTTTCTGGTGGTTTCTGTTGTCATGCCTTAATCTTCTGTGGTGTCTACCTTGTGTAGCTTCTGGGGATCAATGACCCCGCAGCCTGGTCTCCGACCAGGCCTGCCGGTTGGTTGTCTTGGTCAACCAGGCTGTTGGATGTGGCTGCTTGCAGCCTAAAGTATGAATCACAGCCTGGTTGATTAGGTATTCTTTGCGGATGTTTGTCGAGTTCTCTCTTGAACACTATGAGAAGCCGGCAAGTTATGCTCCTTATATGTGAGCAGACTTGTTTCATTTTCTGAAGGATTCCTTTGATGGACCCAATCTTGTTCAAGTTCGAGTCTGCTGCTATCTATTGGATGCATTATGAAGTCCTGGATTCATCCTGGCTTCATAACCCTCTTCTTTCCTTGGGGGGCTTGTTATGGGTTATCTTGAGCCTAAATGCTTGAATTACAAGAAGTGAATTGCTTCTTTCAGGTGTTCTTTGGGGGTTACCTTACCTTGAGGTTACCTTGAGGTGTTTTCCGGGGCTTGTCGTCCCCGTGGCCCGGTCGTCGACCAGGCCTCCTCGCTGCTGGACTGGCCAACCAGGCTGTTGGATGTGGCTGCTCGCAGCCTGACGTATGAATCACAGCCTGGTTGATAAGGTATCCCTTGGAGGTGCTTATCGAGTTCTTTCTTGAACACTGTGAGGGGTCAGCCAGTTATGCCCCTTATGTGTAAGTTATGCCCCTTATGTGTAGTGGAAGCGTGTTAAATAGTCTTGGGCCTCTGATGTTGATAGAGTTCTCTCTCAGAGTACTGTACCTGTTGCACCTCTGCTTTTCAACGGGGGGTGAAGGGGTACTCCTATACACTGCTTGAAGACTGTGTTTTGCTTACTTGCTTCGAAGGATGTGGGCAAGTGGCAACTGCAAATGTAGTTGTGCTCCTTGGATCCCTTACTGCAGAAGACCATGGAGTTCATATCCACCTGGCTGCTGTCATGGGCATCATTTCTTGGTGTTGCATCCTTGTTGCCTGTGGTGTAGACTTCGGCAGTTTTGCCCAAGTTGTTCACCCCTCTGTGTTGTGATGAAGTGACAGGTTTTTTTTACTTGGCCCATTGTGGATATTCAGAGGCTGTGCTGGCCCATGTTTCGGTCCTTAACCCTCCCTTTGTCTGCTTCTCTTTTTTTTTTTTTTTTACTCTCATCTCTCCTGAATATAATAGCTTAAGTAATTTTGGCAGCTGCTGCTGCACCATTTAGGCCTCTCAGTCAGGTGGTGTTTGAGCAGGGTTCTGTGTCCTCAGGTTGAAGGTGATTTAATAGGGTTCTAGTGGTAGGGTTGGGGCGTCACCTACTGTTGGTTGGAGTAAGCCCCCAATGGAGTCAGATTGTTGGGCCCTTGCTCTTTCTTCAGCTGGTGCCTTTTCTGCTCATCATCACAATATGTATTGTGGAAGGCTGGCTCTGCTCATGGGTCTTTACAGTTCACCCCTTTGAGGATTCTGTGGGGAGGGGCATCTAGGCCATTTTCCTAACTTTTGGTCCTACGATTTGTGCGCTTTCTTGTCCACCCTTACTCCCCCTCAGCCCTTTGTTATGTTTGGGTGTGTCAGGTCAGGAGTCCTACCTCTCAGTCTTTGCATTGTAATTAGACTTAGGTGTGGTCAAGTCAATCTCGACTCTTTGGCAAGAGTCATGGTTGTTTCCAGTTTGCCTGGTATTACTGTCAGGTTCCTGGATGGTGTCCTTGGACCTTAAGGATGTAGACTGCTGGTTTCCTATTCTTCCGAGGTTCTGGTGCTGGAACAACCGTGGACATCTTCAATAGAAAACTAGCTTGTTTTCTAAACTGGTGGGTATGTGGGCCTGTGGGCCGCTCCAAGCAACAGCCTGGTGGACTAAAATCTCACAAGTCAAGCCTGGCCTCAGGCCGGGCTTGGGGAGTAGAAGAACTCCCAGAACCCCGTCAAGCAGGTACTGGTTAAGGTTCATTGTGGGTCTTTAGGCTTTCTGCTTCAAGGTTCTGCTCTGAAGCTTGAATGTGGCTCCTCAGATCTTTGCTAGGTTAGCTGAGGTAACTGTGACCTGGCTGTGTCTTTATTTAAGAGTTTGTCTTTGTCTACCTTGATACGACTATGCTTTCTCCTGATAATAACAGTACTTTACCTTGACAACTGGCTGGTTTGAACCCTCATCCAGTTCTAGTGTCAGCTGGTCAGGGATCTTGTTCTTTCACACCTTGGTAGATTTAGGTTCCTGGTGAACTGGTGGAAGTTCCATTTGGTTCTCTCCCAGGTTTGGACAGAACTGGGATTCCCAGTCAACATCTCTCCCACCCTGTGGTATGGTTCGGTCTGCAGCAGGTCACTGTTTGGTGTTGGATTGGCATTGGGTGATTTGTTAGTTGATCCTGTCTGACCAGGCTGCCAGGTTGGTAGTCTGGTCAGCCAGGCCATTTGACACTGCTGCTCGTAGCCTGATATATGAATTACAGTCTGTTGATTAGGTATCCTTTGAGACCTTCACGCTAGATTCAGTAGAGTTCTGTGTTGAATAACTTTTTGTTCTATCATAGCTGAGTTGGTTAAGGACATTGTCTGGGAGTCTCCAGAATGCTGGTTCAAGTCAATTTATTACTCCAAGTGGTTTTTTCATTAAAACCATTATTATTGGGACTGTCTCGAAGCAAAATGTACTCTTTGGAAAGGAGACGAGAAACGTATCAAATAATATATAGTACATGGAAGATACTTGAAGGCCAGGTCCCAAATTTGCACAGTAGAGTAACAACATTCTGGAATGAAAGATACGGAAGGAAATGCAGAATAGGACTAATGAATAGAAGAGGTGCCATAGGCACAATCAGAGAGCACTGTCTGAACATCAGAGGTTCACAGCTGTTCAACACCCTTCCAGCAAGCATTTGAAATAATGTTGGATCAGAGGTGGATGTATTCAAGAGGCACTTAAATAAGTTCTTGCAAGAAGTGCCAGACCAACCAGGCTGTAGTGGATATGTGGGCCTGCGGGTCACTTGAAGCAACAGCCTGTAGGACCAAGTTATCACATCGAGCCTGGGCTCAAGCCAGGCTCGACGAAATCGGCTGAAAATGATTAGCCGAAATCATTGCAAGGTTAGGTAAGGCCGGGTTCAGGAAGTAGAACAACTCCAGAACCCTCTCAAGGTAGGCTCCAGGAGGAAGGATTAAGACAGTAATTTCCATAAATACTTTTATATAAATTCATCTTCAGAAGGATGGATTTATGGGTCAGTTGTGTGGATATATTGGCAGGAAAGAGGGAAGGTGAGGTACAAAGTCTTTTATGAGGTAACGTGATATTAATAAGGTATTAGTGAGATAAGTATATGTATATTGCTTGTTTGCATTGTGTTACTCATATATGCATATATGAATGTACTGTACAGTAAGTATGTGTATGTATGTATGTATGTATGTATGTATGTATGTATGTATGTATGTATGTATGTATGTATGTATATATATATATATTATATATATATATATATATCTATATATATATTATATTAATATATATATATATATATATATATATATATATATATATATATATATATATATTATATATATATGTATATATACATGTCTCATTGAATATGACCGCATATTCTGTATTT